>CAUYQV010158713.1:0-26130 GCA_963574575.1 Galagoides demidoff | reverse complement strand
ACGCCTCATATCACAATGGTTACAATAATTGATCTATGGATACATCTTAAATCACAATGGTTATGATTATACAGCAGTAATTAATCAAGCCTCTTTGAAAGTTCCACCATTGTTCATCTACTGAGCAAGCTTCAGTGAGTTCCCCACCATTGTTTGCCTACTGAGAACTGGGGGGTTTTGTGAAACTTGGGACTTTCTGTGCCTCTTTGAATTCTGGAGAACATGGGAACATGGCTGGGAGAGGGCAGGAGGTTGCCAGTGGGGTGGGGGAACAGGAGCTTTCCTGTAGGGTGGGGGAATGGGAGAAGGCAGGGGGAACTGGGGCTTACAACACGGTGTGTTGTGAGAGGGTCTTAGGAGCACCACCAAAATTTTTAAAGAATATTAATTCATTTATTTTCAAAAGAAGTTCAAAGCACAATAAGTATATTCTTTTTACTCTTTTTTTTAATCAACATAATTTAAATGTTCCATGGAAGTTTACTATATGTTCAAGTGCTCTATTTTCAACAAAAAAGGTTGAAAAAAACAAGGACTACAGCCTTCAACATCTGCTCTAGTGGAGGTACTTGAAATAGAGTGAAAAGAATAAGGAGAGAAATATGGAGTTTATATTTCGTCAATGCCAAGTTGTGTCTATTCCTACCTTTTTCTCTGATTGTAAAGTTATTTTCTTAACTCCCTTAACACATATTAGTAAACAATATTAACACTTCTGGGTTTACCAAGTACACCAATTGTACTTCTCTTTAAATACCATTTCAGGTAGAAAACATCTTTGAATTGAACAAAGATAACTGTGGACACAAAGCTTGAATTTTTAAAATATCTTACAGTCTCTTTCTGAATTAAAAACAAACATTATTTTAGAACATGGGATCTTTCAATTTGATAAGCAGCTGTAGGCCTACTCTCTGGAAGTATTTATGTGCACACAAATTTCAAGTATGCTTTAGGAATATTAGGCAAATAGAAATGTTCGGGGGCACTCACCAGGAGACCAGATGTCTGAAGTGGACCTTGTGAGCCTGGGCAGCCTCAAGAGGTAGCTTCTGTGGGTCACTTCACCCCTGAAAGACATCACTTGAAAGAGACTCCCCTGGACCAGCAGAAAAGCCACTCACTCACCCAACAAAACTTACCCACCAAGGAGAACCAGTCTCATATCTGGCAACTATGAAGGGAGGTGTGGCAGCAGGTGGGCCAAGTACCCTGAGTGCTTTTGTAATAAAGGCCTCATGTGAGGAAAAGAAAATGATGATGATTATGAAAACAAAAATGAAAAGTTATAATACATTGAATATGTACTGTGTAAAAGGGAAATTGAATAAATTTTCTGAATTTATTGCGAATTGACCTTCCTAGAACTTAGGAGTATGTGAGATTCTATCTTGTCCTAACTATAGATTTGAACATAACAAAGAACCATCTCTTTTTAACAAGGGCTTTTGGACCTGAAATGTATAACCTTTAGGAGTTATGTTATAACACATCCCAGATATGTTATTTAATTTTTATGTTCCTTTACATTTTTCTAGGGAAAGAGTCCATCCTATTTAAGAGATGGTCAAAGACATTTGTAATTTTGTCCAAACTAAGAACTACAAATGAAGTAATAAAATTATGTACTGGAATTAAAATTGTGGTCAATATTTAATGACATTGGAGAGTGTTTTTGAAATAGTATTTATGAAGAATAAACTGTGTATTGAGACATTCTATAACATCCCACCTCCATAAAATTTAATTTACTGAAATCTGAAATGTGTCAAAATGTCAACATTAGTCATCTGTTCATATGTGATTTTTATTCTCTTCTTCCACTTATTTTTTTAAAGTGTCAACATTTTAAAAGTATATATTTTTAAGTTTCCTAGAATGTCACATTTTACATTGTATTAGAAAAATTAATAACTTAATTTAAAGATATTCAAATAAATGATATAAGATGAAATATCTTCAATATGACCTGTTTCTTTACCACTACATTCTCATGAGGAAACTGGACTTTCCATTTATCTAGAAACTTCATTCAAATGAAAAATGTCCTGATTCATTTATTCTGAACAAGGTCCTGCTTATCCTTTGGAAATGCAAATATTCATCATTAACTTATGATTTCGATTCAATTCTCCAGTACTTTCTAGTTGGGAAAAAGTGATCTTTATGTCCGCAAAGATATTTGCTGAAGGGGAATGTTTATTGTATGATTTTTATAGACAATCTGGCATGTATGACCTAAATTAGATTTTAAAAAGCTTTCTTGCTCCAAATTGGCAGTTATTTAAGGACACTGGGGGCAGAAGATTCTGGTCTCCTATATTGTGTCATCTCCTCTGAGATTTTATACCTTTTTATAGATTTCATTTTATTAAAACGTATGGAAAAAGTTTAAGAATAAAGTCAGTGTGTCTTTTTAATACAACAGAAATTGTTTGAACTTGGAAGATATATTTATGACAGTTGGCATTAACTTTATTTTGGAGGGGCACTTTAAAGACATATTATAGAATAGCTCTTTGACCTTATGTAAAACTATCCTTTTTAAAGGCAAAATGATTATCTGTTGATAAAATTATTCATTACAATCAGAGATCTTCAGGATAGGTGAGACCACAGAGCTAACTGGCAGATTTTGCCACCCAATGCCTAAGTCTTCTGTAAACTTTTCTAACATCTCTTGAATACCTGGAGTGTCCTATAACATATATTATCTTACTTGGCAGGATATTCTGATTCAGATAGCTCAAATTTTAGATGAACTTCTTAATTTAACTAAATATCAATGCTTCTCTTTTAAAACACTAGTGATTAATTTTTGCCCTGACATTTAGGGTCATATGGAATAAGTCTTACAATTCTCTCACATTCCAGATGGAAGGGACTTGCTGTAAGCTACCACAAACCCGTGAAAATGAGATTAGGAAAAAAAAAACAAAACAAAATTTATTGGCTCAAGGCAGAACTGACCAGGTGGACTTTGGTCCTAATTAGGGCTTTGGCTTTCTACCTGGAAAGCTTTCTCACTGTGGGATAACAGTCATATCTATGGGACAATTTGTCACACTTAAAATAAATTTTGGCTATTTTATATACTCCTGAGCTAGCACGTGGTCCTCTTAACTTTTATCAACATTACATTTTACTTAAGATATTCCTTTTAGAACTACATTCTGGGCTTTCTTATTATGTATTTTATTTTGTCTGGTATAAACTATGCCAATAGTTAGTCGATATACTCTGGGATTCTCCTCTGATTTGGATCACCTGTAACTTTTACAAATAGGTCAAGTATGTCCTCAGGTGATAGAATGTCTATAAGTCACTTAACACTATACCTGATGCATATGCTCTCAAAGACTATTTGAAATAAATTGTAGCATCATTCAAACCAAAACTAAAATGATTGATTGGCATAGAACATAAGATAAAGTTCTGCTGTAAGACCATGCTCTTTTAGAGTGTCAGACTGACTTTCAACTAATCATTGCATTGCACGTCAACCTAAAGTCTCATCCAGGCTTTGTTTATCACCTTGGCATTAAAACAAACAACTTTAAACAAATGTTCAAGTGCACACACACACACATGCATAAATTGGTATACATGTATTTACATATACATTCAATGTAGATAAGCAATACTTTATACAATAGCAGCCTCTAGCCTTAGTCTAAGTAGTTTTTAAAATTCCTTTTCAAAAGTATAACATTTTACTTTTCAAAGCAAATATGCTTTATTTTATGTTGAGTTTTTACCATAGTGCTTAGGCCCAAGTTTCTCATTTGACACAGTTTCAGCTGTCTGATTCAGAGAAATTAGAAATGAGTTAATATAGTATTCTAGTTCTCAGTTACCACTTTCTATTCTAAGTGCGTCAGAAAGGTCTCCTTAATAATTTATTGAAATGCTGTGGGATGCCTGATCTTTGGTGTATGAATTCTACCTCTCCCTTCTATGCATTTGTCTGACCCCCAGCATAGGGTGACCAGACCTCCCGCTTTTGGTGGGACAGTCCCGCTTTTCAACAATTTGTCCGGCATCCCATGGCGTTTTAAAAAAAGCCTCGATTTTTGGAAAGAATGCACGGCCGGGCGAGAGAACAAGAAGGGAATATATGGTTTTCAGCTGCCATGTGGCTTTTTTGACAGAATATGAGTTTTATATTATTTTTCTTAATTTTATAACCTTAAACTGTAATAATAACAAATAATTGCTGAGAAGTGATTATGGAGAACTGCTTATCAAAGTTTGCATTGTTGTCAGGCCCTGCCCTACCCCGCCCCCTGCCCCGCAGCCATGTTGTCCCATCTTACCGATGTTAAAATCTGGTCACCCTACCCCAGCATCTATTTGTTTTTCCAGGAATCCTCAGGGTTTACACTAGTGAATGCTAAACCCAGATCGCTCATGAAGGAGTGATGGATTCATTCCCCTCAGCTGTTGCACTTAATATTCCTGAAAGCCCTAAGCTGTCAGCCCTATCTAGCCATTTCTCTTACACAAAGCCATCTTCTCCTGGGGACAGCCTGTGTCAAGTTTCTCCTCCATACAGGACTATAAAGACACATCCCCTCGACAACAGAATGACGCTAAGGGGCGCTGTGCCTCAGAACTCTCCAGGAGATCACCTGAGTTCTTTCTTGCAAGAGTTTTGCAGCAGGGCATCTCTCTTTCCATGTCCTGCTTCATTTTTTTTTTTAAAACCATATTGACTAGAGTACTCCTTAATAACTTTTTTTTTTTTTAATGACACCCTCCACCTCTGTCTGCTTCCCAGGGAACCCATTTTGAACCAGTTACCTAAGTCAAGTCAGATTATTTCCATCTAAACACTCAGAGCAATGCCTTAATCCACGTGGGCCAGTTTCTAACCCATTTCTTCTCTGTAACTCTCTCTAGTCCTACTTGAAATTTAGTTCTTTCTTAAATGATTGTGTTCACATTTTCTAGTCATATCGTCACACACAAGAAGTAATTTTAGATCTTTTTCTTTTACTGAATAGCTAAAAAAGGAATGCTATTGTAAAATATAAAAAGCTTATGTTCTATTATCTCAACATTCAGAAATTTGAAGAAAGTGTTGGCACAATTTCATGGGTGAAGATAATTAAGCATAGGCTAGAGAGAATGCTGTTCCTAGAATATATTACTTTTGGGTGATAGTATTCATGGTTGGTATCAGGCTTCCTTTCTCTAGAAATAAGTATTATTTATTCAGCCTTTAAAAGTATTTTGAAATTATAAGACCTAATTGATGAAAGTATTTTGGAGCTATTGGACCTAATTAAAGCTCTGATCACTGTTCATAAAATCAAATAATTTAACCTTTTTTAGATAACTAAATGAGTTTGAAAATAAAATGATGATAAAAATCTCATCCAAAGTAAAAGCCAAAGGTAATATCTCTGAAGATAAGTAAAACAGAAATTGAAAGGATGTAGACAAGGAAAGCTGTGAAATTTTATTGGGGCACACAGAAAGGATTTGAATGTGTCAGAGGGAGGACAAAGTCATGATTAGGGTGACATCCAATTTTAAAAGACATCAATGTTCCTCTTAATTAATCTATATTTATGTATTTATCACATAATGATAAAAATTACATGCATTTGGTAAATTTGACAAATTTCATTTAGATTAGCAATTAGGCAAAAACATGTATTTGGGGAAAAATCATAAATGGAGATCTCTCAAAACATAAAATAGTAAGTTGGTGAGTCAATAAATGCAGGATTGACATTAAAAACTGATAACATGTAAAATGATAGCTATGGAAGTATAAAAACTGATCAATGGAATTCAAATTCGTAGGGCAAATGGTTTAGGAAAATTACCATGTCTTTTATGGAAACCCAGATTTGATCCTTTAATCTTATTATTCCTTAAGCCAGTTTTATTCAATGTTACCATGACCTTTTGTGGAAGAGGTTGAACATATTATAATTGGAAGTGAGAAGACAAAAGGCTTTGGGGTCCAAGAGATATTCTGTGCCTTAATCTAACTGCTGGTTACTTGTGTGTTCATCCTTGGTTAGTTTTTCTTGAGCTATATCATTATAATCTGTTCTCTTTTTATCCATTGATTATGTAGCTAATAAAAGTTAAAAAGTTTATTATATAACTAATAAAAAGTTAATTTTAAAATTTAACTTAAAAATATTGAATATCTATCAATGACAGGCAGATTTTGGCACATTATAGTAGTACAAAAGCAGACAATTCCAGTCTGTAATGCTTTTCTTCAAATAACATATAAATATATATAACAAATAAACATGGCTTTATATAAAGTGCTTTTGTGTGAGAAGAAGCCCATATTTATATAACAAATAAATATGGGCTTTATCCCCTTATCTGAAACCAAACTAAGTAATATTTCATCATTGAGAAGAATATGGTTTATGATTTATATGCATTTCTAAAAAATCAGTCCCACAATCTACATGATATAAAACATGTTATATATTATACTCATGTCATTTTTATAATTTAAGTTAAGCAAGAAGGAAAACATAGTTTAAAAATGGAATTTTAGTGCAACTATCTCTAATGTATGTACTATTTGGATATAATGAAACAAAAAAATCTGTATGTATTATTCATTGTATATGTAATATAATTAAAGAATGAGAAATTAGTCTAAAGTTTAAGGTGAAATTTTAATCTAACAACTGAACCTAAGTACATTGGTTTATATATTCTCTTTTTAAAATTATGATATTCTGAGAAAGAAAATTAAATCATATTATTCCATATTACAGGAAATAGTTTATAAATATGTGGTGAGTCATGCCTTATATTTAGAAAAGATTTGTTGAACCTAACGTTTCACTGTAACATTCAATTACTGACCTCTTAATGCATTGTTTCATATGCATGGTGTCAGATAAAGTAATTGTGGAGTTTTTATACCTTAAAAAATAAGCTGTTGATCTGGTTGGTGCACCATGAGAATAAATTTCATTGACCACAGTAAATTCTTATGTGATCAGATCTCCTTATTCTCTTGATTTACATGTCCTTGAATGTTAATGAATGATATTTCTGTCTTTCTATGGGATTATGAGATTCTTGAAGTTCAGAAACAAATTTTACATAAGTAATTCCTTACAGAATTCAGCAAAGTTCTAGGCATGTGTTAATGTTTATTAATTGCATTTCATTTAGTACAGTAGGATTTTAATGTTATAGTTTTAGCCAAACAAATTGATACCATCTAACATATCAAGATATTTTGTTAGGTCACAGTTCTCTTCTGAGTTTTGTAATACTCATGCACATCCCCTGAAGTATATACCATGTTTCCCTGAAAATAAGATCTACCCAAAAAATAAGCCTTAGTAGCAGGATTTCTATGCATTTGTTAAATATAAGCCCTACCCCAATAATAAGACCTAGTGATGGGTGTGGCTATGCAGATATGCTGCATAGCCATGCCATGCATTTCCGGCGCAGAGCAGTAAGGAAAACTGAATACCTTTTATCTGCCTTGGCTCCTTTCTCCAAGCCTTTTGCACTTGCACAGATGTGAGTGTGGTAACTGCTGTTGCAGGCATGCTATTGTGCATATGCAAATGGCTAAGGAAAGGAGTTCACACATCACTAGCTCCAGCCCCATCAACAAGGTCAGCTCCCCCTGTCAGGTTCTAGAAGAAGATGACTTAACTGTATTTGAATAAATGTAGATTATTGTATTATACTTAATAAAAATAAGGCATCCCCTTAAAATAAGCCCTAGTGTGTTTTGTTGAGAAAAAATAAATATAAGACAGTGTCTTATTTTCAGGGAAACACAGTATGTTTAGATGCCTACTGTTACATATCTAGCTCTTGTCCCAACATTATCTCTCCTAATCTTCCTGCCTGGTTGGTTATAGATAATTCCCTCTCCTGGACTTAAATTTCAGAGCTATTCCTCTGTCACTACCACAGCCACACCAGTATTTTGATTTCTGAATTCTGTCTCACCATTTGCCTTCTTAGTTATTTATTCTTTGCTTTTAAACACCTATTACTAAATAAACATTATGCTGCTGTGGACAGCCAGAAAAAAAAGCAGAGTCTCTGCCTCCATGAGGTTTACAAAGCACTGAGTGGAGAATGTTAATACAATCACAACTTATATAAAGTTGTAATTAAAGTATATTGTATTCTATCCAATAATAGTATGGTTATGTAAGCTGAAAATTTGCACTCTCTAAAAGAGCTATGTACCAGAAAGTAAATATAATGGAACTGGTGGTCTAGCTGTGACAAGTCAAACTTAGTTATCTCCTCCCTATCAGTTTTTAAGAACATGGTTGTTACAGACTTTACAAGAACCAAAGAAAATGAATATGGAAAAAGTGTGCTGATCTAGACAAAGAGAAGAAGTTTGAAGGAAAAATAATTTTGCAAGCATTAATCTTCTGGTCATTCTAAACAACTCTTTTTAGTAAAAAGTAAACATCAAAGTGTGGAATATTGTAGTCTTAGAGTGGCACTATGTGAAATTAATTACATTTTCCAATATCACTTGTATATTATTTTTTAAATGTGTAAACTTTGCTTGCATTAGCTCAAGAGGAAGTACAATGTAAAATTTGTTTTTCATAGAAAAGTAGTAATTCTTGCCAAAGATATACAAATGAGCAGAGAGTTGAATGACTCATATATATTTTTAAAATCTATATTTAGGGTGACGGGGCTTAGAGTCAGCAGGAAAGTTAAAGATCACCAAGATTTTTATCTTGTACATTTTTTCTAATTATGTGGGAGCCATATTGACTTTTTTCTGACAGGTGACCACCATTGGCAACAATCAATCTTAAAAAAGAACATAGACTCTGGAAGGAGGTTTCCTTTTTATTTTAATACTGGCTTCACCACTTACTGCATGACCTTGAATAGATTATATGATTTCTTTGTGCCTTGGATTTCTTTTCCATCAAATGGGGGTAAGTATGATAATCTATCTGAGAAAAAAATATATATTAAATAAAATAATACATGGGATAGTCTTAGAATAGTGCTTCACATAAAGTATATGTTTATTAAAATGTAGTTACAAATTTATCGTTAAATACAATAAGTCATTTCATGTATGTAGCCTGACCTAATTCCTAAAATGTAATGTCTACAGAAACCACTAAAAAGTTATACAAAGTGCTCAAAATTATTATAGATAAATAAAAATGAAATTCTAAAAATGTATAAGTAATCCATAAGAAGAAGGGGGAAAACAGAGAAACAAAAACAAGAAAGAACAAATAGAAAACAAAACATAGTGTGGAGAGAAGGGAACACTTTTACACTGTTGGTGAGGCTGCAAACTAATACAACCTTTTTGGAAGGACATATGGAGAATCCTCAAAGAACTCAAATTAGACCTCTCATTTGATCCTGTAATCCTATTACTAGGCATCTACCCAGATGAAAAAAAAAATCATTTTATCATGAGGACATCTGCACTAGACTGTTTATCACAGTTCAATTTATAATCACCAAAATGTGGAACCCACCTAAATTCCCACCAATCTAAGAATAGATTAATAACTTGTGATATATCTATACTATGGAATACTATTCAGCCATTAAAAAAGATGGAGACTTTACATGTTTTGTATTAACCTGGATGGAGGTATAACTCATTCTTCTTAGTAAAGTATCACTAGAACAGAGAAGCAAGAATCCAATATACTCAATTCTAATATGAAGCCAGTTGCCCACATAAGAGAAAAACTCAAAACACAGCAAAATGAAATGGTAAAATTAAGTTCTAGCATAGCAACAATTATAAAAATGTAAATCATCTAAATAAACTAATTCAAAATACTATAGGACCACAAACGATGGTTGTATTTTGAAAGCTTTTCCTCCCTGAATGTTAATAACTGTTTATGAATTATGGATATGTTAACTAATAATGCAGCTAGAAATGTTTAAAAAATTGACAATGTGTGGGCAGTTCTATGGCTCAAAGGAGTAGGATGCTGGCCCCGTATGCCACAGGTGGTGGGTTCAAACCCAGCCCTGACCAAAAAAAAAAAATTGACAATGTGAACTAATAATAAAACTCAAACATATGCTGCCACAAAAAATTTACTGGAGACATAATAATTATGTATTATGTACTGATAAATAGTCAACCCATCAAGAATGTATAATGATTATAAATAATTGCACACATATGTCTTTTTTCTAATACACCTAGAAACATAATCCCAAAATATATGAAGCAAAAATGGACAGAACAAATTTTTCCCTTCATTTTGTATATACATATGTGTGTATATGTATACCTGTGTGTGTATATGGAAAAGAGAACAAAATCTATTTCTCTAGAAACAAAAGAATTAAAATGAATTATATTATTTAAAATAGCAAAAACAGTTCATAAACACTTGATAAATGAGAAAATTATAAAATCCTGCATGTTGGTCATTGGATGATTTTTTAAAAGTAATTTTATACTAAGTTGTACAATATTTGATTGTAGAAAAAACGTTCCCTGTATACTGACTAATATGTTTATTAAAATGAAATATGCTCTAATCTTGATACCACAGCAATAAATAAAGCTCACAAACTTTCCACTTAGTTGAAAGCATGATTGTCACTTGTTAATAAAAATGTAAATTCTGGTGAATAGCAGATACATAGGAATATAGCTGTTGTGCTGTACTAGGAAAAAAAAAAGACATAGATGTGTTAAGAAGGATCACATAGAAAATCATGTTTGAATTCAAAGGAATCCAGTGGTAAATGATGCCAATGGAAACATTCTGTGCACTAACTGGCATTTTCATTGCCTATTAACAAAAATTGTATTATATTGTTATGTTACTCTATTGCCTAGAAATCTCTGGGGACACATTCACTTGCAGTGAAGTGTAAATACTATTTTTACTTCCAAGTATTTCCCTCTCTCTAAGTTTTGTGTTTGTTTTAATAAGAGTATAAAGGGAAAGAGCACTACTGTACTTTGTCAAGAACAGTGGCAAAGGCCAACCATGGTGGCTCATGCCTGTAATCCTCGCACTCTGGGAGGCCACGTGGGTGAATTTCTTGAGCTCAGGAGTTTGAGATCAGCCTGAGCAAGAGTGAGACCCTGTCTCTACTAAAAATAGAAAAATCATTTCGGCATTGTGACAGATGCCTATAGTCCCAGCTACTTGGGAGACTGAGGCAAGATCCCTGGAGCCCAAGAGTTTCAGGTTGCTGTGAGATATGACATCATGGCACTCTACCCAGGGTGACAGAGTGAGACTCTGTCTCAGGAAACAAAACAAAACAAAACAAAACAGTGGCAAAGAGATTTCTGTTAGTTTAAAGAATATAATAATTCCACTTAAGTTCACTGATGGGTGGTGTGGTCATTTGTACAATTACAGGCATTGGTTGCAGAAGTGTTCTTATTTGTTTATTCATGTTACTTGTAGAACAATCTTTGATCCACATTTGTGTTGAAAATAATGTAGAGAATTATGTATTTGATACTCAAGTAAATGAAACAAAATCAAAAAATAACTTTGGAGACATGGAGAAATGAGATAGTGAAGTTCACAAACTTATAGAGAAAGTGCTACGTACCTCATTGCTGAATATCACTACAGTCACCTGTGAAGTACTTCCTTTGGGAATCTATGTAGCAACGCCAGTACCTAGTTCACCCTTCAAAGCACTTTTTCTTGGATGAGTTTGAGAACTTAATTGTTAGGCCTGGTATGACAACAGATCTGAGGGCCATTCCAGAAACAGAGTTCCAAAATTGCTTTGATGGGTGGACTAGGCACGGAAATTGGTATAGAGCTTTGTAAGGGAAATATTTCATAAGGGGCCATAATGATATTCAGCAATGAGGTATGTAGCACTTTTTTAAGGATGAGTAGTACTTCTGGATATAACATACCTACTGTATTATTTTAGTGATATGCTTCAAGATGGAATATTCAATTAAAATAAAGAAAGTTTACTATTTACTATTATTTGGAGGGCCATGCATGCTTTTTACAGTGTCCATAGCATACACATTATTTATAATTCAAATTCATTGTGAAAAGGTTATGATTAATACTAAGTACATACTACATATGATAATGATTTCTTTTTTTCATTTGCACACACACACACACATGTTTTGCAAACAGACAGGAAAATAACTAAACAGACCCTGAATAATTAAGAGATTCATTTATGATTTGTCTGTCATTGAAGACGGTAGAATCCATGTTTTTAATCTATATTCTAGGAATCCCTAGGGAGTACTTAAATCAGTGTGTTCCAATCAAAATTATTCTAGCAAGAGAGAAAACAACTGAAAAAAAAGGGAAGAAGAGAAAATTGAGTGAAAAATAATCTTAATTAAAGGTCACCAGAAAGGAAAGTATGAAGGAATATGAACCAGCAATTTCCTCCCAACCACCTCTTGTTCCCTCTGAAGCTTCCAGGACAAATGTTTCTGGAGTTTCTGAATTCATACCTACTGGAAAGGCTAAAATTTCATTTTTATAAGCTCTGATGTAATAATTTGGATTAAACATATAGTACCAAACAAAGTCTTTTTCTTCCCATTCTTTCCAAAAATGTGTACATACTTTAATATATTTTTTTAAATCTCCTTTTGAAGGAAAAGGGCAAAAGTGAATTCATTTTGAACTCCTTGTGTATTAGTTATCATTAATTATAAATCAATGTTTTATCTTATCTCTATTATTACTGAGCACCAGTTGACAATTTGGAATATAGCATATCAGCATGTATTGCTATAAGATACAGGACCATATAATTTTTTCTGTGCTTGGTTGATATTTTATTTTTCATCAGCTGCGAAAAACAAAATTCTTTCAGTGGCTTGAACACTGTTTCTTTAGGGGGAACAAAGAACATAATTTAGCTTATACGACAGACCTATCAGTAGAAATAAAACAAAATGATTTCTTTTGTTTGCATATATCTGAGAGAGTAAAGAACAAACGAAACTAAACTGCTTTGGGCAGCCCAATTATCTCTTTTGTCTCAGGCATGCCTGAAGTGTCTTCAAAAACACAGAATTTACGTTGTTTGAGTCAATAAAACATTCAGCATGAATGCCTTGCTCTACTCTTCACACAACATAATTAGCAAACTAAACAGGGTATGCAGCAGATCCAGGTGTGGAACTGTTGTTTAATTGAAAATGGGACAACTTCCAGTGATTTGATTTGTTTTGAGTTGCAATGTTGAGCCTTTGCACTGTCAAACAGCGATCTAGATTTACAAAGCAGAATCATGTTAGGCGGGTTAATGTTACTTCTCAGAAAGTTAGTCACTTTAGTCTTTTCCCTTCCTTTTTTTCTTTTAGTTTGAGTAGAATTGTTTGCTGCAGCACTTCTATTTTGTTTTGGGTAGATGTACCATTCTACAAATTCTTCCTGTATGAAATAATTACTTATCATTACAAGCCAAGCACTGTGCTCAAAGGTAGGAGACACAGTAGTAAAGAGGATATAGGTGGTGTCTTTCCTCATGAAATGTACACTTAACTAAGAAAGGCAGAAATCATGTAAGTAAAAATATAAATAAATACAAAACCAGTCTCTGCTAACTAATAATTGTAGGTGGTCACTTTTGGTTTGGTAGTTAGAGATAGCCTCATTAAGCTGATATTGGAGGGTTAACTATAAATAGCCATGCAGAAGGGGCATTGGGAACCCCAAAACTACGTGCTTTGAATCAGAGAAGTGTTTGGTACTTTCTAATATTTTCCAAAGATCATTGTGTATAGAGGATAGTGAACATGGAAGACAGTGGCCCTGTATTAAGCTGGTAATGTAGGTATCAGTCAAACCACAAAAGGCATTACATATCATGGTTTAAAGTTGAATTTTATTCTTAGGGAAATGAAAAGCATTAAGTTTTGTTTTTAACTGTGGATGTGCATGCACTGAGTATGGTTATGTATAGAAAATGCACTAGTAATATGTATAGTTGGACAGGGATAGTAGTTATGAAAATGGAGAAGAGTCAATGTATTTGAGTGGCTAATAAAAACAGAATTTCAACTCAGCTCAATCCTGTTTGAGAACATGATGCCCACCATGTAGCTATTATTCTCTAGAAGAGTTTCAGCAGTATTGAAATTTTATAACGGATGTGGCACTGGTTAGGTTATCCTGTGCATTGTAGTATCCTTGGCCTTTATAGACAGATGCCAGTGGGTCTCTCTCTCTCTCTCTCAAACACATTCATCTTGACGTAAAAAAATGAATCCAGGCACTGCCAAATGTCCTTTTGGAGGCAAAGTATCCCTTTGTTCCTTAGTTGAGAGCTACTTCTCCATATTGATATTCTAGCATCTGGCTTATTGGAGAGCAATTAGCTAGAAATGAAAACAAATGTTAAACTTCACTCCAGTGAAGCAGTGAAAACAGTTTCAGCACCACGGAGAGCTCCAGAGATACCAGTGGCCGAGAAGTAGACGTGGGATATTATTCTTCTGTCTCCAAGACGTCACATCTTATGTTTTGGAATGAAAACTATATTTCCCTGATTTTTAATTCTCTCTCTCTCTCTCTCTCTCCTTCTCACTCCCTGGAGAATTGCCTTCCATTTAAGTTGAGGTATGAATACAATTGAATTGTAGATTTCAAATAATAGTGCAAATCAGATTCTCCTAATAATCTTGGCAGTTTCTTTCATTTTTTCATTCAGTAAATATTTATCAAGTGTTCACTCTGCCAAGAATGTTTTAGACATTGAGGAGACAATAATAAATAAAAGACAAAAATATCTACTCTCCTGAAACTTATCTCTAATGGGGAAAAGCTTGATAGAATTATAAATTCTCAAACCTCAGCCCAAGAGATTCTCATTTAGAAGGACTAAGGTAGAAATCAAGAATTGAAATTTTTATTAGGCATTTGAACTGTAAGTGCTTTTATGACCACATTTTAAGAAACATTGAATTTGAATATAAATGGAAACCTCTGAGGTGCCACAAGGAGATTCAGGAATCATTTATTCAAGTACATCTGTATGTATTTATACACACATACATTTATGCATCTGTATTTGTATGACCATAAGGGTCTATATATCTTTAGATACATTTACATATATACATCTATAATGTCTGTGGTTCACTAGGTACTATTGTTGATGCAAAGTTAATATAAGATAGTGTACCTGTTTCTAAAAATGTTATATTTTAGTTCACATAAATGTGCCTGCGTGTGTATGCAAACCTGTACATACTATTAGAAAAACAAAGCTTTTTCTATCTATTATCGTCATTTTAAAAATTGGAGCATATTTTCACCAAATATAGAATGCTTAATGCTTAATATGGTCTGATTTTCAGTATAATCTATGCAATATATAAAATTCAACTTAGAGAGTTCTAGGAAGATAACTTCTAATAAAATTTCAGAAGCTATAAAGAGTGGCCCCCAAGATTGGTATACTTATTATAATGAGAGAGAGAGAAGAACAGAGGGGAGGAGAGAGAAAGAAAGAAAGAGAGAGAGGGAGAGATAGAGAAGAGAATCATGGTGTGCCTTCAAATAAGAATATTCAAAAATATCGAAGGCAAGTATTTGGAATTTCAAGTGTTTCAGTTTTAAATTATTTCTTTCACAGAAAATATTAAGTTCTATAATAGTGGTTCTCAAAAGTGGAGTATGAGAATCACTTGAATATCTAATAAACAGTACGTAGGCTCAGGTTTTGGAAGTCTAATATAGTTGGCCTCTGGAGCTGAGCCAGTTTCTCTGGTGATTCTCATACACACCACAACTTGAGAATAGTTTTCCTATAGGCAGATTTTGCCTATGTAGTAGACAGCCTGTATGATCTTGTCAATTTCTGTCTATATAACACACAGGAAATAGTATTTTGGTGTTATTTTAATTTGAATCTCTCCTGTTAAAAAAGAATTTGAAAATATTTTCATATGTTTAAATATAATTTTTTTTTTTGAGATAGAGCCTCAAGTTATCCCCCCGGGTAGAGTGCCATGGCATCACAGCTCACAGCAACCTCCAACTCCTGGGCCCAAGCGAGTCTCCTGCCTCCACCCCCCAAGTAGCTGGGACCACAGGCACCCGCCACAATGCCCAGCCATTTTTTTGTTGCAGCCATCATTGTTGTTTGGCGGGCCCGGGCTGGGAACGCGAACCCGCCACCTTAGGTGTACGTGGCTGGCGCCCTAGCCTATTGAGCCACAGGTGCTGAGCCTGTTTAAATATAATTTTAATTCCCTTCTTCTTGAATTATGTGTCTTTTGTCCACTTTTCCTATTTTTAATACATTTTGTGGATATTTGAGATACTAGTTCCCCTTATTCTTCTTTAGGTATAATAGCCCACCCAGACTGTCCTAGGGGATGGAAACTGCATGTGCAGGGGACACAGAATAGCAATACTCTCATGTCATGAAGAGAATCAGTGATTCCAAGTGTGGAGTTTGCCTTGAAATATATAAATAGTGGATTTAGATGATACATGAATATTATACTAAATTGTTTCAAATTTCTCAATGAGTCATCATTCTAATTATATCCAAAAAAGTCAATTTGAGAGTATTCAATAATCTTATGTTTTTTGAAAGAAGAAAGAGGCTGCAGACTCAGAGAATTATGAAGAAAACAGGTATCTAACCATAATTTAATGCCATTGTCTTATAGTGTTTAGTTCACTATTACCTTCTGTTTGTGGTTATATTTTGTGTTTATGGAACAAGGATATAGTGTCATGAGAACTAATTTATGTCAGTAAAAATAATATGTTAATGACAAACTCATAATTTGCTGATTCCTGGATAAGGACAAATCATGTAGGTGGTTAAGAAATAACTTGAAATTTAGCTTGAGATTTACTTTTTATAAATATGCTGTGAATTATCTACAAGCATTTTTTCTAACTTTGCTTTTGTTTTTCTTCTTAAGCAGTATTGTCTGGGGGATGTTCTGGCTCATAGGAGATGGTGATACATCCTAATGATGTGGTCTTTTAAAACCTCAGTTAACTTTTCTTTCTAAATGTTTTTCATTTAAAGAAAGAGGAGGAGGAGGAAAAAGAAGAAAGAGGAGGAAAACAACAACTAGAAGATCAAAAAGGTGGATTATATAACTTTACATAAAAAGATTTGCCATATGATTAAGAAATAAATAACAAACATTTATGATAAGGGTGGATGGTAATCCAAGTATCTATTCCCTAATAACCAGTTTCATTTAAATAATAATACTAATAATTACTATAAAATTATCTAAAATGAACTTTGATGGATTTTTCCGTATGTGCCAGAACAAGTGCATCATTTTATTTAAATGCTCATAGTCATGGAGGTGAGGGTTATCATGATCTCCATGTTATCTATAAAGAGATTGCAGCTTATAGATGCCAGGACACTGCTCAAGGTAACAGCTCAGAGAGAGAACTAGAGCTTGAATTAAAAAACCAGACAAGCTGCTAGTGCCTGTAATTTTAATCCTGGCACTATCAGGGCATCAAGGTCACCATCATGTATGAAGAATTTTCTAATATAGTGCAACCTCTATGAATTGACACCCAAGGGACTGTAACAAATGGGTCAATATACAGAGGTGGTCAACATAAGGAACTAGGCCTGCTCTACTTGTAGGTACATGTGGTACATGTCCAGTCTATGAAAATTAGGTCAACTTAAGGAGATGGTCAGTGGAGGGAGGTGGTCAATTATGGAATTTTTGCTGTGTTTTGTTTATTTGCTTGTCCTGTACAACAGCTCTTCAGAGACGCTTGCCAGACCTCAATGTCTTTATTAATAAGATAAGGATTTGGTTCACTGATGCTGATGATGCTGAATCTCTTTGCACTTTGTTTTTGGATGCCAGGAAGATTGCTCTCAGAATTTGTTTTTTCCTAAGGTTAGAAACATTCACCTCAAGAGAAAGTTAAGATTCAAAGGCAGGTAGGAGATCAATTCTCAGGCTACTATAGGAGTGGCACTGCAACATCTGCCCTGAAATGTTGTAGCCTGTGGCTTTTACTGGGATATTGTCTGTGTGTACTTCAGATTCCAAGTTCTATGCGTGATGCTTATGGAGTCCCTGTCTGTAAAAATTGCCAGCTACTAAGATGTATAGGTCCATATTCTAGGACCATATTCTTGATCTCCAGCTTAGTCCTTGAAGATCTGAGAGACTCTTGTCAAATTGCAATACTGCTCTGGTCCTGCTGATGCTGACGCCTCGGGGACCCCTTTGTACCTTAGGAAGATTTTTCCAGGATTCCCACTTCAGTAGGCCTTTAAATACTTAAAAATAATTAGCTTCTCTGGAAGTTAATTATACTTCTCTAGAAGTATAATTTCCTAACTATTTCATACTCATTATTTTAATTAAACCTCATAAATGCTATTTCTATAATTTGTAATATTAAAGTAATATAAAGAATATTGAGGAAAACCAATATGATTCCATATCCAGAATTGGCATCCTGTAGCAATTTTTATTATTTGTTTTCATTTTTCAAATTAATATTTGGCATATAAATGTCTCTTAACAATCCCCTTTTTCTTTTTAATACTCTCATCAGAGGCAAAAATTGGTATTTATTTTTTTTATTGAGAATGGGTCTTGAACGTCTAGGCTCAAGCAATCCCACTCCATCTTCTTGAGTAGCTTGTTGAGTATTAAATACTTTAAAATCTTTGCTACTTTCAAAAGTTCACTTTATAATACTTGTGAAATGTATATGTACCTGTAACTAAGGACGTTTTATATAAATGTAATCAAGTCATACTCACTAGTGTATAGCTTTAATTTTTCACTCAATGTTATTTGGAGATATACCTATAATGAGGATATATCAAGAATATATGTATATAACATAAATATGCTATATACTCTAAGAGCTTTTTTTTTTTTTGAGATGGAGCCTCAAGCTATCCCCCTGGGTAGAGTGCCATGGCATCACAGCTCATAGCAACCTCCAACTCCTGGGCTCAAGCGAGTCTCCTGCCTCCGTCTCCCAAATAGCTGGAACCACAGATGCCTGCCACAATGCCCGGCCATTTTTATGGTTGCAGCCATCATTGTTGTTTGGTGGGACTGGGCTGGGGATTCGAACCCGCCACCTTAGGTGTATGTGGCTGGTGCCTTAACCGATTGAACCACAGGCGCCGAGCCAACTCTAAGAGCTTTGACAGTTAAGTTTGTGAACTCATCCTAAAAACGTCTGAGATACCCCATTGGTGAATATCATAAAAGTCACTTTTGAAGCACCCCCTTGGGAAGCGATGCACCAATGCCAGTGTCTAGTCCACCCTTCAAAGCAATGCTGCAACTCTTTCTGGAATGGACATCACAGCTGTCATCATATTACCCTTGATGTCCTGAATGTCAGAACAATTTCTTCCTTTCAGTATTTCCTTTATTTTCAGGTAAAGAAAAAGTCATTAGGGGCCAGATAAGGTGATCAGGGAGGGTTCCAATACAGTTATTTGTTTTCTGTCTTAAAAATCCTCACAGATAGTGTCATGTAGCTTTTTGCTTTTATTCATTATGAGCTTCCTTGGGACCATTTTTGCACACACCTTTCTCATGACAAGATTTTCAGGTAAGATTTCCCTAGCTGTTTCCCTATTGATGTTTACTTGGCCTGCTGTGCTTCTCACAGTTAGCTAATGATTTGACACACTATTCGAACAATTTCTGTAACATTTTCATCAGCTCTGCTTGTTAGTGGCCTCCCTGACCTCTCTTCATCAGTGATACTTTCTCTGCCTTCAGAAAAATGTTTAATCCATTTGTACAATGGAGCTTTCTTCATGGCATTATCCCCACACACTTGAACTAATATGTCCCTGATTTCATGTCCTCTCTTGCCAAATTTAACAAAAAATTTAATGTTTATTCATTGCTCTAATTCTGACATTCTCACAATGATGCACAAAAACAACAATAAACGCCACTCAGTAAGATACCACCCCATGTTGACGGGAACACAGCTGTGAGACAGACACTGATGTACCAAGGTTATGAAACCCTGCCAGGCTGAACTGTACTGCCAATGTCAGGCACATAGTGGCAAGTTCACTAACTTAATTGTCAGACCTCATACACTGTGTATAAATATGTAAGAATATCTGTATGTTAAACGTCTATATATACTTATATATGGGTGTATATACATTACTATTTAGATATGTACATACACAGTCTTTGAATTGTTCATTCCTTTTTACTGCTGAGTAATGTTTCATGGGCCAGATAAACTATATTTTGTCTTCTCACTTAACTTTGATAGATAGTGAGACTCTCTTCATTTATTCTTCTTTTTTTTTTTTGCAGTTTTTGGCCAGGGCTGGGTTTGAACCTGCCACCTCTGACATATGCAGCCAGCAGCGCCCTACTCCTTTGAGACACAGGTACTGCCCTTCATTTATTCCTATTTTATAGTTGAGAAAGCTAAAGCTCAATGAGGTGACTTATCCAAAACTAATCATCCAGTATAAAGGGAAGGTACAGCTTAAATCCAAATATATCTGATTCCAGAGAAAAGAATTTCTTACTTGCATGTACCTAGATCACTTTATTGTCCCATGTCCTTTGAAGCTGTGTGTTGAAAGAGACCAGAATGTAGGCACATGCTAGGAATTTAAAAATGGACTCTGCCTGTCCACACTAGATCATATCCCTTGTACTTTAAGAGTGAGAGACTAAAAGAGTTTGGAGAGCAAGAAGAATGCAAAAAGATGAGCTCAGACATGGGACGACCTATGAATGTTTGGCACTGCCTTGAGCAAAATGATATGTATGATTATGTTTTTAACACATTCTTGTATTGATGGGCACGTGGCTGATTCCATGTCCTTGCAATTATGAAATGTGCTTCTATGAACATTCAACTGTGAGTGTCTTTGTTACAAAATATCTGCTTTTCCTTTGTGTGAATTCCTAGTAGAGGGACTGCAAGTCAAATGGTAGGTCTACTTTAAGTTCTTTGAGGAATTTCCATACAACTTTCCACAGAGGTTGAACTAGTTTGCAGTCCTTCTGTAACAGGGCTTGAGTCTTCCTTTCTCTCCACAGCCATGCCAGCTTGCACAGGTACCCTGCACACTTTCTGGGTAAGGGGCACCCCTATAACTTTGACTTATCATTTACAAAATCAAAGGATGTAACCCAAATGTATATACCCCCATAATATACTGAAAAAAAAATCTCTTGAAGGAAAAAAAGTACAATTGCATATTTGAAAGAAGAAACAGTATTTTCAAATTTTCATGTTTTAGGCAACAAGCTAGGTCCTTTACCAATATTATTGCTAACCATCACAGTAACCCCAAAAGAAAAATATCAAACGAATGTATTTTTAGAGATGAGAAACTGAGTGAGGTGTGAGTAAATGGTCCCAAGCTAACATTGAATAAGTGGAGAAACTGAGATTCTAATGCTGAATTGGTGCAAATATTTGTTTGTACTGTCAGACTGTGCTCAGCCACAAGGGATTAGAACAAAGGCTGCTAAACTGACCCTCAGCACTCCTTCTCCTCTGGTCTTTTGTCAGGCAATAAGTTGTATACTGTGTATAAATATGTAAGAATATATATACACAAAAAGCTGCTTTATTTAGACAAAACCACTAACTTTTCTAAAAATCTCTTAGTTCCTATTGTCTTATCATGTGATTCTGCTACTTAAAGAAGAATCGAAGCTTTTACTCTAAAAATTAAAACGTCACTTGTAGTTTACTCAGTTTTGTAGTTGATCCAATCTAATGGGCTTGGGTTTCATTCCTAACCTACAAGCAATGATATAGAACTAGAACGTATTGAGTTTTAACCCTCATAATAAGGAGAGTAAAAACACGTCCAAGGGCAAAGTAGCTATTTAATAAATGTTTTTGGAATTGAGTTGCTGAGATATAGTTAAATCTTGGGTAATTATTATTTTTTTTTCTGGTGTTAATGATTTTACATAAACACCCAAATAATCAGCAAAGTAGAAGCTCCAAAAAATCATCCAGCTAATAAAAGCCAGTTATTTAACTGAAATAGTACTTTTTAAAATCTTTTCCTTTACTATGAGTTTAGAACCTGGGTTAAGAGGTGAGTGATGATCTTCCCCCGGGAATGTGTAGATTTCCCGAGATGGCTCATGAATACCTGGTGATTCTCGAAGGCTGTTGTCTAATGACCTGGAAAATTAGAAAGGGATGGATGTATTGGATCTTGTGATAGCAAGAGCTGCAGGCCAGAAATACAAAGAAACTACAGCTCTGATACATCAATTGAGAAGCCCTGGGCTAGCATGGCAGGGTCATTTCCTAGACCTTCAAACAAGACACAAAATTTAAAAATAAAAATACAAAAAGTCCCTGTAACTTTCTTATTTTATGATAGTGCACGCAGTTCCTACCCTGAAGCTTCAAAACAGTAACAAAGACTTAAAATAGAGGTGTTAGAGTGGGGGTAATGTGAGATTAGGAATTGTCATCAGGAAATCTCATTCTGTCTAGCAAATCCCACCAGTCTATGAGTCACAGGAGATCAAGCTATGAGCTGATGACACAATTTAGTTTGTCCCTAAAAAAGATACTTAGCCTTTTTTTCTGTGAAATTTGTGTATTTGTCAGTTGTGATTAGTTTGGGACATAACTCTCATTAGCACTGTGCAAGGCCCTGTGGCAATCGGTGGTGGGAACTAGATGCCCACGGATGCAAGGATACATAATGTGGAGACCCTGTCCTCAGTGAATTGTATTGTTTAAGTGAAGAGCTCTCTATAGCTGAGAAAGTAGTTAGGTTTTACAGAGAAGCAGAACCAATAGGATGGGTGGGTGGATGGGTGGATGGATAGATATAAGAGATGATTTATAGTGGAAATTGGCTCTTGTGATTATGGGGACCAAGAAGTCCCATCTGCAAGCTGGAGACCCAGTAAAGCTAGTATAATTCAGCCGGGTTGTGAGACCCTAAGAAATCTGGGAGCCAACACTGTACCTCCCAGTTCCAGCCTGAACATCTGAAAACTGGGATTGAGGTGTTGATGGTATAAATCCTGGAGTCTGAAGGCCGGGGAACCAACCAAGAGCTCTGATGTCAGCAGTCAAATGAAGAAGGATGTCCCAACTTCAGAAGAAAGAGAGGAACAATTCACCCTTCCTTCATCTTTTTCTTCTATTTGTGTCCTCAACAGTGTGGATGGTGCCCACCATACTAATACGAGCAGATCTTCCTTACCCGGTCTACAGATCCAAGTGCTATCGTCTTCCTGATACTCTCTCTCAGGCACACCTAGAAATAATGTTCTACCATCTATCTGGGCCCCGTCAAGTGGACATATATCACTCACCATCACAGAGAGCAAACAAGAAGAGTCGTTACTCAGGACTAGCTTGGTTTACAGTAGGTGCTCAAAGTGAACGCCCAATTCTAAACTTGAGCCCCAAACATATGATATTATTAACAGTATGACAAGACAAAAGTCAAACTGCAAAGCACGTGCTGCAATACATAAACAGTCGTAGTTTTGTGAGAATTCACAGGTAAGATTTTGTGGAAGACCTGAGTGTGCATGAAGGGTAAGGAAAACCAGGTAGATGCCACCAAGGTCAAGATGAGACTCACCCTCTTGCTTCATAGGCTGTAAAGAACTTGAAGAAGTCTTCATCTCTGCAAATATGCCATGATTCTCCAGTAGCTGATAGCTGTAAATCAATAGCTGCTTTCCTCTGAAGATCACAGTGTACTGTCCAGTTCTAGACCCTTCTGTTTGCAAATATGCACAGCAGACGTCATGTAACTTTGGCCTCCAGACCCTCCTCGTCAAATTCCATTTCTACTCCCTTTCAGTAACCTGAGGGCTCATTATGATATTTCTTTCTGGTTTCCTGATCCCAAAGCCTGTGTTGTAGTAGCTGAACATTTTTTTTTTTTTATTCTTCCCCTCAGGAGTAATCATGGCATTATTGTGATAGTACTAGATCTCGCCCGTGTTTTCCTGAGCCAGCTATGATGCACTTTTCAAAAAGAATTAATCTCCTTGCTGACCTTAAAAATTCAGGACTGGAGATTTACCTTCAATGTGCCTCATCAAGCATTCTTAATTTTCCATCCTAGACCTCAGTTAAATTCCTTCCATGAAATTATCTGTCCTGGTATGCCAATTACTGTTCTAAGAGCATTGTATAAATTGTACAATTTAATCCACAAAATAGCCCTATGAAATACCAACATCCCCATTTTTTTTTTATCTGAATGTGTTGAGGAATGCACTGGATAAGTAATTTACTGAAGCAATTTAACTTGCCATGCTGCTAAGTGGCAGAGCCAGAATTCAAATCCACGTGGTCTGGTTAAAGCACAAAGCTGCTTGCTGCCTTTGTACAAAGTTGGAGTCTTTGTTGGTTTATTTGTGTTTACTCGGGTCATGTAAACTCACCTGGGTCTCATCCCATTGTGAACTGACACTTGATTTAGAGAGGTCCATTGTTTATCCCACCTGTCATTACATCAAATTAATCAAATTAGAATGATGGCAGGCTGAATCCTTTTATTTGATAATGTGTCTTAACATACCATGTATTCACAAGCACCATAAATCATAGCTGCCACTCATCAGTCACCTAACATGTATTGTGCAAAGCCATATATGTTGTGAGGAGCTTTTATGTTTGTGGGACACCTGTACAGACAGAGGGACCAAAAATCAGAAAGCACGACCTGTGCAATTACAACACATAATATGTTTTGTGTTTTTCTCCCGAGCCGGAGTCTCACTCCATCACCCTGGGTACAGTTCTGTGGCATTACCACAGTTCACAGCAACCTAAAACTCCTGGGCTCAATTGATCCTCTTGTTTCAGTCTCCTGAGTAGCTATGACTACAAGCATGTGCCAAAATGCCAGGTCAATTTTTC
Organism: Galagoides demidoff; assembly: GCA_963574575.1. Taxonomy (NCBI): domain Eukaryota; kingdom Metazoa; phylum Chordata; class Mammalia; order Primates; family Galagidae; genus Galagoides; species Galagoides demidoff. The sequence continues at coordinate 1,261 of CAUYQV010158713.1, read as the reverse complement.
TATTTTTAGTAGAGATGGGATCTTGGGCTTGCTTAGGCTGGTCTCAAACTCCTGAGCTCAGGCAATCCACCTGCCTCGGCCTCCCAGAGTGCTAGGATTACAGATGTGAGCCACTGCACCCGGCCCCCAATACATAATACATTTAATAGGAACTTTTTCCTAATTATGTCATGGAGATGGTAAAGACCCTCAAAAATATTAGAAACTGGTCGTGTTCAAATGGGTACATGTCCCTGGGGAAAATGAGGATGTGGTGTATTTGGCATTAGTGGCTTTCAAACATCCAAGAATCTAATTTCTGGATTTAGACCTCCTTGCCTATGTCAGCCACAACTCTCACTTTCTACTTCCGAACATTTCACATTTTTGGTTTGGGAGTTGAATGGTATTTACAGCAGTCCTTATGTCAATGAAATCATTCCAGGAGGTGCTCAGGCCATGACATTGAGGGTGAGGAAATTAGCCAAGGCCACTAGCTAGACTAGACAATAAATATTATCCCCAGTTGCTCCACTGAAAATATTCTACCTCACCATTTATTGGACATTATATGGAAACAGATGGCCTTTTCAAATTTGCAATATGCAATTAGAAGCCATCTTTCTCAGGAAGAAATAAAGAGTCAAGTTGGCATGATATTTTTGGTGCGATGATTTTTAAAAGTACTTTTACTATCCAACATTGCAGTATTAATGATCAGTTTACATTTTGTTGGACGGTGTATATGCATACTCCTTTATCTGTTTGTACTCACTAGATATAAGCTTAAAAAGCATCTAAGTTAGGGTGGTGTCTATGGCTCAAAGGAGTAGGGCGCAGGCCCCAATATGCTGGAGTAGAGGGTTCAAACCCAGCCCCAGCCAAAAACTGCAAAAATAAATAAAATAAAATAAAATAAAAGCACCTAAGTTATCCCCAGCTGTCCCTAAAACCTAAAGCACAGAAATAGGACCAAGTAAGTGCCTGATTTATGTTGATTGGTTACACAACTAAATACTAGGTTGTACACTTTAACGTATGTTAAAAGATAGTCTCGTGTTAAGTATTCTTACCGAAAGAAAATTAAAAATAAGTATGCAGTAAAAATATTTGTTACCCCTGTTTTTAAGAAATTTCTCTGTGTTTAATAGACTTAATAGCAAATATAATTATAAAATGATTTATTCTTAAAACTGAAAAAGATAATTCTCATAATTCCTAAGATATAGGACCATACCATTTCCTAAAAGGGCCTTTCCGAGTTTAATACTCATTGCCCTTC
>CAUYQV010158712.1:0-59719 GCA_963574575.1 Galagoides demidoff | reverse complement strand
AAATAAATAAAAATAAAAAAGATTCTTCCCTAGAGTATTGATGTCTATATTGAGCATATTAAGCACTCTAAGAGCTGAGATAGCTTCCTGAAATGCGTGAAGGAAAATGATCAGAAAAAGAAGGAAGCCAAAGAGAAAAGTACCTGGGTTCAACTGAAGTGCCAGCCTGCTCCACCCAGAGAAGCCCACATTGTGAGAACCAACGGAAAGGAGCCTGAGCTCCTGGAACCCATTCCCTATGAATTCATGGCATAATAAGCATATAACATAGCACACAGGAGTACCAGGGGACCCATGTTTTTAGGTTCTGGAACCTATTTATTCCCCATGAATTCATGGCATAATAGGTGTGCAGCATAGCACACAGGATAACCAATAGACCCCATGTAACAGTGATGATACAAGGTGCTGGAACCTATTTCCCATGAATTCAAAAGTCAATGCTTTGTCACATTCAATGGCAAGGTGCCTCCCTGAGCTACTGGAACCTCTTCCCTATGAATTCATGGCATGGTAGATAAGAATAATAGCCTACTGCTACTGTAAAAATGGTTTTTGTTCATTCACTAAACAAAAAAAAAAAAGAAGAAGAAGAAGAAGACATGGGGAATGTGTGTCTAGAGTAATTTCTTTGTGTTTTTTCTTCAGCAATAATTACCTCTTTAAATATTGAATTTCCAGAGCAACAACTACACATATAAATAAAGGCTGAAAAGACTTTGAGGCATGACATTGCATGGCAAACATATCATTCCCCAAATCAACCCTTTTAATAAAACACCAACAACATGTTTTGGGCTGGGTCAACCAGTTTTGAGGGTTGGAAGAAACCAAATGTAGCTCCTCCAGCCTCAGCTTTCTTGGCAGGTTGTCATTGGCTACCTGAGTTCTGAGTGACAAAGATGGCCCTAGAAGGTTGCACTGAGCAAGACAGCAATACTGTCCCTAGTACCACAGAGCTACCAGCTATAAGACACATTTCCTCTCAACTGTGAAATATGTTCCCTTTTTTTTAAATTTTGGGTTAATGTGAGGGTACAGACAACTACATTACAATATTTGCATTTGTTAGGTGGAGTCCCTCTTGTGTCCTGCACCCAAGAGGTGTGCCATATACCGTAACTACGTCATGCCTATTAAGTGGGAACACACCAATCCCTTCCCCCCAACTTGAATAGAGTTTTTCAGTCCAGAGTAATTTGTACTCAGTTCTGTGTGCTTTCCTATCTTCCAGTCATAAATTAAAACATGCTACAAATTTCTTACTCACTGGTAAGAAAAACTTACAGATGCTTCTAATAATGTTTCAATTGTTTCAAAGCAATTGAAAGAAGATTGCCAGTTGCTATCAGATGCAAATTAAAAGATTATTATCAAATGTGATGGGAGGGGAGGATCATCTCAGTGGGTTTTTTGTCCCATCCTAGGCATTCCTGAAGGACAGATATATAGCAGTTGCTGCTCTTTTACAATGGCTGTGTACATGTGTGAATCTATTAAAGAGATCCCAATTTATAACTACAGACAGCCAATTATTTAAAAAAATTAATTCACAAATGGACAAATTATAGCCTAAGAGCCAAAAACATCCCACAGCCAATGTTTGCAAAATAAAATTTTATTGGAACAAAGCCATGCTCTTAAACTAAAAATGCAGAGTTGGTAATTTTGGTAGAGACTGGCTCCCCAAAGCTGAAATTACGTACTGTCTTCCCCTTCATAGAAAAAGCTTTCTGGCCCCTGAATTAAATCATAAGTCTCAAGAAAACCAGAGAATAGCTTATTGTGGAGCAAGTACTTTTAAACTGGGATTCAAAGATAGGTATCTGGGGTCTATTATTCTAAGAAATGATTTGTATTATTTATTGTATGTGCACATGTTACTAATAAAAGGGTACTGTGACTTCTATCAGATTCTCAAGAGGTTTTGGTGACCTAAAATGTGCTAGGAACTAATGCTCTAGATAAATATTGGTTATGTGTTCTTTTGAAGGCCTTGTAGAATGGGATAGAAGTAAAGACAGTTAAAAAAACTGACCCAAAGGGATTTTTTTATTAAATCATAGCTGTGTACATTAATGCAATCATGGGGTACAATGTTCTGGTTTTATATACAATTTGAAATATTTTCATCAAACTGGTTAACATAGCCTTCATGGCATTTTCTTAGTTATTATTTCTATATCTGGTAAATTTCACATGTACCCTTTTAAGGGTACCGTAGGTGTGGTCCTGTAGGTGCACAGTAGGTGTGGTCCCACCAATTACTCTCCCTCCACCCATCCTACCCTCTCCCCTCCCCTCCCTCTCCTCTTTCCCCTTCTTCTTGGGCTATAATTAGGTTATAGCTTTCATAAGAAAGCTATAAAATTGCTTCATAGTAGGGCTGAGTACATTGGATACTTTTTCTCCCATTCTTGAGATACTTTGCTAAGAAGAATATGTTCCAGGTCCATCCATATAAACATGTAAGAGGTAAAGTCTCCTTTAAGGCTGAATAATATTCCATGGTGTACATTTACCATAAAAACCCATTCTCTGGTTTCAGCACTGTCAATTCATAGCCAATCTTGTTTTATCTAAATTCCACCTCCCAGCTCCATTCATGGATCAATTTAAAGCAAATCCCAAGCAGTGTATCATTTCTTCTGAAGGTATTTCAGTAGGTTCTCCAAAAGATAAAAGTTTTTCTAAAGATCATAACCACAGTTCTGTAATTCCAATAATTCATATTGTCACCAAATAACCAGTGTATTCATAGTTTTCTTATGGCTGCATAATTTTATACTACTCTATATGAACCAGGATCAAAATAGGTTCCATAAATTGCGATTGGTTGACATAGTTCTTATGTCACTTTTCACTTTTTTCTTTCTTTCTTTGAGATTTATTTATAAAAAAAGAACAAAACCCAAACAGTCCATTTGATCTGTAGAATTTCCCACAGTCTAGATTTTGTTGATTGCATGTTTTATTCTTCTGTCCTGGAGTAATGGTTCTCCATCAGGGACAATTTTGTCCTCTAGGAAAATCTGTCAATGCCTGGAGACATTTTTGGTTGTCACAGTGGGGGGATGCCACAGGCATCTAGTAAGAAGAGGCCCAGGAGGCTGTTGAACACCCTACCATGCAAAGGAGAAGCCCCACAATTAGCCAAAAATGTCAACAGTGCCAACAGTGCCAAGGTTGACAAAGCATGATCTAGAAGCATGATCAAATTCAGTTTCAAATTTTTCCCCATCTTTTTCTAGTTTGTCTAAATATTTTGCTCTTCACATTTTAACCACTAACAGCATTAAATCAATTCTAATTACCTTTAATATATGATTTGAAATATACCAAAGGTTAAAAAATATTTGGATAGCTTTTAAAAAGCTCAAAACTATAATTAGTATTACTTTAGTTTCCTAATCAGGTTATATTTTTGTTTATTAAACTGTAATTATACTCAGAAAGTTTGATAGTCTAACTATGATTGTGATGGGGGATAAGTCTCATTTTTCATACCACTTGTTCCAAACTACGCAGTTGTTGATATTTATTTTCTAAATCTATTATGAAAGTTGAGAAAATTTAATATTTATAAAATTTTCTTCAAACATTTATGTACACAGAAATAATAATTATTTTTTCATATACATATAGCTATAATTCAACTTGAAAATTAAAAAGGTCATTTTCCTGTGTTTTTTTTTTTTTTTACAAAATGCAACATGATCCAGAAAAAAAGAAAGGATATCTAATTTATAAATGGCTCAAGTCTTTAAAAGTTAGTTAATAAAAGATTACTGAAGAAATATATTTTTTACTGAAAAGTAGTCTAAGGGTTTTTGTTTGTTTTGAGAAGAAGAAAACTTCTGAGTCCCAATTCTGCCAGTCAATTAAATGCAGTTTTTATGTCTTTATCCACCATGCTCTATCTCTATAAATTATTTTTTTAAACAGTGAATTATGAAATGACATTCATTTGGAGGATGTGTGGTAGATAAAAGAGCATATTAATCTTAAACTCTAAAACTATTTTTATCTCAGAAATTGAAAACAAGATAAAGATGAGGGATTCTATAAAATATTAACTTATTTTATGGTGAAATTGTACCAAAGCCCTGTTTGTGAGATAAAGGTTCTATTATCCTCTCAGTAAATGACGAATTGTTCCACTTAACATATGTGAATGTTTGGGTCAACCTATGTGAAAATATGGAAATCAAAAGTATATTCTAAAAATGAATAACTTCTCTATGTAAAAGATTCCATGTATTGGGGCATTGCCTGTGGCTTAAGGAGTGGCACCAGCCCTGTATACCAGGGGTGGTGGGTTTAAGCCCGGCCCCGGCCAAAAAAAAAAAAAAAAGATTCTGTGTATTTATTTCTTTTGGAATAGTACACTAATTTATAAGAAATTTACCCTAAAATACTTTCAAATTTATAATAAAGAGATAAATTTTAAAATGAAATATTTTATGATACACAATTGGTAAAATGGAAACTTGACTCCAAGTGGCTTAAATAAGTGAACTACTTTTCCTCATGTAACCCAAAAATCCATGGAAAATCAATGTGGTAGACTTTGCTAATGGTCAATCTCCCTCTACTACCAGTATCTTCCCTATTGAAAATCCTGGCTCTCACTGCTAGGTTATGGGCATATGACCCAATCCTGATCAAGGAAATATATAATAAGAAGTCAACCTGAGACCTTGGGAAAAGACTTTCCAACTTGATTAAAAGAGAAAGGTCTTAAAAAGAATCCATTTCACTTTCCTGTCTTTGGGCATGTTATATGAGAATATGATGTTGCAGCGGTTGAACATGAGGTTTGATTTGTTCTACTGAATCGATACTAGAACAACTTGCCCTGATCTCTTTGTTACATGAGGAAAATGAATGTTCTTGTATGATAGAAGTTTCTGCTATTTGTAGCCAAAAGCATTCTAACTAATATTGTTGACTTGCTAGGTTCAGAAACTTGAGGGATATTACCAAAACTTTATCTCTTTCGATCAGTTCTGAAAAATGCAGGAAGACAAAACAAATAAGCAAACAAATACAAATCAAGATGTTCAGTGCAATGAGAAAAATAAATAAGTTTACATTACCTAAGTATAGGATGGAAGTGAAAAAAGCCAGATCTTGGAAGTAGAGTGACTTTAGTTCTATTGGATAAATCTTTTAAAGACGTTGATCATTTAGCTCCCAATATATTCAGGGTATGATGCTGAAGATACAGAAATGAAGACACACAGCACCTGCTCCTCCAGTTTAATGAGAAGCCAGAGGAAATCAGTGATTACAGCATAGTAGATAAATGCCACATGTACTGTGTGTCATCATCATTTTGCAAAGAAAAGGTAGAAGAGGGGGGGCATCTATTTTAGTCTAAAGGTGGTTGAAAGTTTCCACAAAATCTTCCAAAAATGAATGAGAGAACAACTGAGTTTTACAACGTTGAGATGGCAAAGACACCATGAACAAAATCAGAAGGGTGAGTGAACTCTTACTGTATTTGGCTAATTCTAGGCTATTTTGTCATTAGAAATAAATAGGAGTTGGGCTGGGAAGTTAGAAAAGAATGAGCAATTGGACTTTTAAATGCATTCTAAAGTTCTTTACAGATTTAGAATCTGATTATTCTATTACTGTTTCATAGTACAAATACCTCCAATTGCTATGACAAAGGCCCCAGACAGTTTTTAATTTTGATCAATCAAGAAATTAATCGACAACTCATGCTTTTCAAATTATCGCCAGGAAAAAAGACTTCAGTTCAACCGCTGAATAATAGATAAAGTCATCATGTTTGAAAAATGTTCCCCTGAAATGAACTACCTTAGATTTAATGACCCATTTTCTAGGGATAACATTTTACTATTTTCCTCTTGGTCAGTTCACCAGGAAGCTGTGCTGTTAAAGTTAAAAGTGCAGCTGGTACTTTCTGAGTCGCTTTGTTCTGTTTCCTTTCGCTGACAACACTCAATTCTTTTTAAAGTTAAAATTATCTTGGCCTGGCTTTGAAGCACAGGTCTTTGAGGACCCATTAACATTCATTTATGCAGAAACATTTCGACTAGCATTATTATGAAAATCTGAATTACGAAGCCTTCATTGCACCCTGCTATATAGTGCAGTAAAGCTCAGAAAGTGAAGATGAGAAAGTAAGGACACAGGTTAAAACTGATGAGAGAAAATGTCTCCTGGGACAGATCCTATGGTGAGACGTTAAGAACACGTGACTCTGATTACTCATTCATCCTCAACTTGGTGTATATGTGTATTTGTTCTTTTTATTTTTTAAATGTATATATATATGTATGCATCATTTTTTGTTATTAATTTTGTTAAAATAAATACTGATTTATTTTTCATCTTTACTTTTTGTTAGGTAATTGCCCCCCAAAACCCCCTTCTTGCTTTCAACAGACCAAGACTAGCTGTCTCACTCAAAGTTACAGCTCCTTTCCAAGCACAGGGAGTTGCCCTCTGAACAACAGGGAATTGCCTGCTAGACATCTCCTTATCTCCCAATCGCAAAACTTGCCTTGTCTCCCTGTCCCAATTACCTGCTGAAAATTTCAAACTTATGGCCTGCCCCTAACAGCTCTTCCCGCCAGAGCAGTAACTCCTTATTGGCTAGTCTACCATCCCCTTACCATTCTGAGACTTCCCCTAACTGAACCTATATAAGGGTGCGCTTTTCTTTTGGTCTCTCTCTCCCATTTTCTCTCCTCTTCTCTCTCCTTCTTGGTGCTGTTCTGCAGCATCTCTCCCTCACCAATAGACCTTTCGTACAAGCCTTAATGGTCCGTGAGATGTCTGCTGGTCGAGGGCCGCCCTTTCACTTTTTACTTTGGCCATGCTGTCAAAGCACTGTTGCAAAATAATCTTCCCCCTTTTAAAACTTACTTTAAAATCTGTCCTAACATTCACACTACTTTGAAATACACCTATCTTGACATACATCTTAAATTTATCTTACAAATCATCATTCGCTCTACAAATAAAGAACATTCTAATGCTTTCCTCCCACCCTTTACTCTAAAACAACATTAACAACTATAGAATATTCTAATGTCTATTAAAGTCAACATTTGAACGTGGGAGAGAAGTTCGTATTTGTTGGATAAACATTGAAAGATTTCAGTTTCGAGGACAAACATTGTTAGTGCCTTATATTTTTCACTTGATTCAGGAAATTACCTTCAAGAAAGGAGGCATGTATTACGCCTCTTTCTGAAATTAGAATGGAAATAATAGAATGAGCTTTAAAAATATTTGAAACTGTATAGATCTATTCTGCTATTATAAGCCTGTTTATTCCAAACTTTGACAGAAAATTCATAAGAAAACAACAATATCATAACGTATTAACTGCGTGATATATTAATTTGAAAATATTTATTGTGACAATCAGTGAGAAGAATAGAATGTTCTATTTGTTTAAATGATCAGAAAATTCATTTGGAGGAATAATGGACTTTCGGTGCCAATCTGACATAGGGAACTATGAGAGGGGCTCACACAGATTATTTAAAGTATGTCTCTATATTTGCTCTTATTGGAAAGTTTCGACCATTTGTAAATGAACCCAAGCAATTATTTTGGAAGACAAAATATTCTTAGATTGTACTGAGCTAATCGGATATTCAACTTGCTGCAGTCAGTTAAATGGAGCACCCAGGACAGGGAGAGGGGAAATTACTATAAATTAATATATAATGAGATGAGAGAACTCACCTTAATTTACCACTCAGAACAAGAAGGGTCTTTCCCTCCTCTAACTTTCACACCATGAAAGGAAGCTTTGTTAAGTTTTGTCGCTCTGTAAACCCCAGACAGTGTTGCTCTGATCTGTTCTTTACTTGCAGTCTTGGCTGTGGCCAGTTGCTGATGATGTGTGTGAGAGGGTAAGACCCTTAAGGAGACCACTTACCTCACACCGGCCTCTATCTGCTGACCCCCTGCAGCCACTGACACCACAACCCTCTGAGGCTGTTAGGGAACTTGTTGGAGCTTTGGCCATGACCTCTGTATCAGTCATCCCTGGCAGCACCCAATGCATCAAAGTTCTCTTTGGGGTAGCTTAAAACCTACCTCCTGTTTTCCTACTTTTGATAAAAAGGCAACAATCAAAACAACCAAATGTAACTTGTTCTGAGAATCAAAGAAGCAAGATATTGAAAAGATAAACACCAGGAACAGGCTTCAGTAGCTTATGATTATAGAATGACTATAACTTTTTAAACTTATTAATTTCCCTTTACAAATAAGTATAATAATACATGTATCTGATTCAAAATTCAAAAGACGCCAAAAGTTATGCAATAAAATATCTTCCCCTCACCTCATTCCCTAGATAGTTCCCTTCACCAGAGAGAATCAATTTGTTCTTTCATAGATATTTTGTGTAATTAACAGTATATGCATATTTTCTTTGACCTTTCTTTCCCCTTTCCCGCTGCTTCTCTTCCTCTACTTTTAATGACTCCATAGTACTCTATTCTGTGGTGGCACTGAAATTTACTCAGTCATCTCCTATTAATGATATTTAGGTAGAGAAAAAAATTGGACAAATATGCAAAAGAAATTCACTGATGGAAAGATAGTCTTTTCAACAAGAGAGACTGGAGCATTGAACATCTATAGACAAAATTAATTATTATTAATTATTCTATAGATGATAGAATTTTGACCTAAACCTCACACCTTATTCAAAAATAATCTAAAATGCATCACCTACCTGGTTTACTTAAACAGAAAATACAAAACTATAAAACTTTTAGAAGAAAACATAAGTAAAGATCTTCATGATCTGGGGATTGGGCAAAAGTTATAACATCAAAAGCATGGTACATAAAAGAAAAGAAATCATACATTACACTTCATTAAAAATTTAAAAAAAATTTTGCTCGTGGAGAACACTTAAAATAACAAATAGAGAAGTTGAAGAGTGGGGTAACATGTTTTCAAATCACCAATTCTACAAAAGAGACTTATATCCTGTACATATAAAAGACTCTTCAACATTCAACAGTCATAAAACAAACTTCCCAAATAAAACATGAGCAAAATACTTGAAAAGCCACTTCACCAGAAAGACTATACAGAAAGGAAATATGCACATGAAAAGGTGTTCAACATCATTAGTCACATAAGAAATACCAATTAAAATCACAATGAGATGCCACTTCAAAACTACTAGAACCCAACAAGAAAGTTCTCTGCCACTGAAACTCCTGGACATTGCTGATTGGAGTATGAAATGACACAGACACTAAAAAAACAAAAACCAAAAAATCCCACTTCTGGGTATTTACCCAAATGAAATGAAAACTTGCATTCACAAAGAACCTATTCACTAAGGCTTATAGTAGCTCTCTTCATAACTGCTAAAAACTGATGGTATTAACTCAAAGGGTAGATGTGTAAGCAAAGTTGGTACAATTATCCAAGTGAAAAATACTACTCAATGGGCTTGGTGCCCATGCTCAGTGGTTAGGGTGCTGGCCACTTACACAGAGGCTGGTGGGTTCCAATCAGCCCGACCTGCTAAACAATGACAACTGCAACAACAAAATAGCTGGGCATTGTGGCAGACGCTTGTAGTCCAAGCTACTTGAGAGGCTGAGGCAGAGAATTGCTTAAGCCCATGAGTTTGAGGTTCTTGTGAGCTGTGACACCACAGCACTCTACCGAGGGTGACATAGTGAGACTCTTTCTCAAAAACAAAACAAACAACAAAAAAAAAAAACCAACTACTACTTAGTGATAAAAAGGAACCAAACTATTAATATATGCAACAGCCTGGATGAATCAAAAACATTATGCTAAGTTAAAGAAGCCAGTTTCGAAAGCCTACATGTTAATGTGATTTCATTTATATGACTTTCCCTAGAAGAAAAAACTCTACCAATGAAGAACAATTCAGTGATTGCCTGGGGTTAGGAGAGAAGGAGAATGTGATACAGAGGGGTAGCATGAGAAAGTTTCTAGGAGAGTAGAACTGTTTATATTCTGACTTCAGTGGTGGTTACACAAATCTTTGTGTTAAAATTCATAGAATCAGTATTATCATATGTTTATTAAAAAAAAGCCAGAAAACCCCTCCCAGCATCCTTTATCCCCCTAAAAAAATAAATAAGAGTCAAGAAAATTTTGAAAAGGAAGAACTGGATAAAAGGATTTGTTCTATTAGATACAAAGACTTATTATTAATATAAAGTTTCATTAATTAAAACAACACAATACTGTCACAAGACAAGACAGACCAATGGAACTAACTAAATTCCCAGAATAGATCTATGTATATATGAACATTGAATTTATGAAAAAGATGGCATAGCAGAGTGGTGGAGAAAGGATGCTCACTTAAATAAATGGTGCTGGGTCAGCTTGGTTGACCATATGGAAGAAAAATCAAGTACAAGTTATTTATTGGGTCTATGTATGAAGGACAAGACAATCTAGCTCTTAAAGATAATACAGGAGAACACGTTCATAACCTCAGTGCAGGGAAAGATCTTTTCAAACAGAATAATTAAGATTCCAGACAAGACTGTTCATCACAGTAATGCAGACAATGGCAAGAAATCAGAAATAATCCAAGTGTTCAATAATCATTAAAGGCTTAAACCATAAAGTGAATAAATATTAGCATGCAAGTAATATTTTCAAAAAGCATTAATAATATGGTAAAGTTTTATCATATAATATTAAGTGACAAAAGCATGATCTAGCTATCAATGTTTGTTACTAGGAGTATACTGGAAGTAAATATACAAAATATTATCTATGTTCTATCAGATTTCTGACAGGACATGGTTAGCACATACACTCAGACTAGGCACTTTGAAGAACATTTACTGAAGGAACTATTTATTTACAAAGGCATGGGAAGGGTTTAAAGAGAAGAATCGCCAGAACCTGAGAGGGTGGCATGTAGAGGGGGCTGTCTAACAGGAGTGGAGGCCTTTTAACAGAGTTACAGTGTGGGATGGGGGTCAATGAGGAGACCACATACTCCAGCCTTGCTGGTGTTTCGCTCAACCTGACCACAAGACAAGGAAGCTGGTTAGTGCAGTCCAGACAGATCAGGTGCCCCGGGCACAAAGCAGGGAGAAGTATAGAGAATAAATTTGCAATAGCCAATGGCAGGTATTAGGTACATCTAGGAGATAGGATTATTGGTGATGATAATTTTATTCATCATAGATTGTTTTCCCTCAGAGTTTCAAGAAAGAACATGTATTACTTTTAAAGTGGAAAATAAAAGTATTATCAAACCGTATATAGGTTTTCTTAACATCTACACATAGCATGTGTTAAAAGCCAAAGAGTAGGTGTATGCAAGGGGGTACACGCATATTCCTTCATTGTAAAACCTTTCATTTTAGCACTGGAAACAACTCAATCTCCATCAAAAATCGAACAGATTAGTAAAGTGACAGTATATCCTACAGCGAATCCTGTTTAGCAATGAATAGAACAAAACCTAGACTCGTTCCCTCAGTTTACAAAGCCTTGACCTTGCCCACCTCAACATTTTCTCCTGACTCCATAGGGCTTTAGCCGACTGATCTTTCTGTTGTTCACATATGCCACTTACTCTACCTTAGAGTCTTTGATCTAAGCATTCCCTTTTCCTGGAATGAAGAGCTTCCTGACCTTTCTGTGGCTAGCAACTTCTTGTCATTTATATCTCGTGTTAAAGGACATCTCTTTAGACGTGGCTTCTTTGACCACCCAATCTAAAACATCTCTCACATAACCTTGTTCAGTTTTCAAATACAGTAAAGAGCTGAGACCTGTAGCTGATAGTTTTCTGCTTCTGCATTTGTTGTACTATGGTATTGTCAACTCCACCAGGAACGTAAGCTCCCTGAAAACAGAGACCTCATGGGTCTGGAATACCATCATCTTCACATACAGCGCTCACCTGTCGTAAAGTACTTAACTCCTATTGGTTTGGCGGATGTTTGTCCACCACGCCTGTTCATGCGCGCATGCATCCAGGGCTCAGAGCAGGAGAGTAGAGAGGCGACGACCATCTCCTTGTTTATTATCTTAAGACCAAATGCGTATAAAACACTTTTAGATTTGTTTTGAAATACAATGTTGAAATGGTGATAAGGGGTTATTAAACTTACATAAAAATTTCAAAAATAAAGTCCCACTTGCCAAGAGAAAGTTGTTTGTTTTTACAGAGTGTACTATTTTTTTTTTTGAACATTAACTACCCAATTAGACCTCAGCATTTGGTTTATTGTGCTGTGGTGAGCCTGATTTTCCATTTAATATAAAGGAGCAGATGTTCCAGGCCTGCTGGGGGCAGGGAAATCTGTCCTCCTTTTTCTCATCTCCCACCCACAACCCCACTAACTGCTCTCCATATTGTGGGTACATCCGCTGTCAAAATTGTGCAACACAGAATCAGGCAGGATGCTACCAGTTTCCTGACATTTGATCATTATTTTGCAAAAAAAAAACCTCAAAAAGCAAAACGGTTGTAGGTTAATAATAGAGGTGAATATTAACTTAATATTAGCAGTGTGACAACCCAAGGAGGAGTGGAGGCTCAGGGATAAAGCTTAGAGGCAGAAAACAATTTGGGAACATTAAAAGACAAATTTAGAATATGTGATTTCAAATCTTATTACATTTCCAATGGTGATTGCTGAACAAGGATTAAACTCTTGATTCTAATTAGTAAGTAAATAAAATGAGAATTTATCATCTAGGAACGCTACTTAAATAATTTTAAAATTATATCACTACTAAATGTTTTCTGTGTGTGCCTCCTAAAATAGTTTGTTTCGAGGGCCTGCTGCAGTCATTAGGATTTATTAATGCTTTCCTAGGGAAAGTTTTACTGATTTGGGTTCTGTTTTCTGCATCAGGGGGGTTGGGGTGTGCAGAAGAAGATGCTTACAGGCAGCTCTGGGAAGAGGCTTGCAGGGAGTCACCACAGAGAAGGCTGCCAGCTAACAGTGATTGTGCACCTAGAAGGGCCATACAACTCAGAAGGGGACAGGATAAGGTCACTAGCCCTGATGAAGGGCAAAGATAAAAAATAGACAGGCTACAGTGTTGGTAGACAGGAAGGTCTCTAGATACCATAATTTGGGGTTTTGTTTTTTAGAAATTGGGTAGAACCAACATAAGTTTTCCAAAGTCTCAATTTTCCAAGGAAGGACACTGCGACAGATAGTGCCTGCTGTCTTCTCTTCTTCCCTGCCAGACTCCTCCCATTAGAGGGGGCCAATTCCTCATCTCAGGAAACACAGGCCTCTGTGTGAATCATTTACTATTTCATGTGGTAATTTATTTATTCATGAAACAATTTTTAATTGACCACCTACTATGAATCAGGCATAATTCTAAGCATTAGGGTATAGCACTGAGCCAAACAGATAGAGCTCCTGCCCTCAGGGAGCTTTTGTTCTAGTGGGAGGAGACAGACAATAAGCAAACACATAACCAAATGGAATACATCAGAAGGTGGGCTAAGAACAGCCAAGCAGCATAACACAGGGACCGAGAAATTCAGAGGTCAGTGATGGTGGTTATCTTACCTAGGGGGGCTGGAGAGAGCATCTGGGGAGGGAGTGAGACATGCCAGTATCTGGCAGCTGCAAGCTCAGGGGCCTTGAGGAGAAGGCAGACTGGGTGTTTTCAAAGAAGAACAAGGTAACCAGCGTGTTTGGAACAGAGGCAGGAAGAGTAGAAAAAGACAGGAAACACAGAATTGGAGCAGGAAGACATCAGGCTGTACAGAATCTAGTAGACTTTGGTTTTTACTTTGCCTATAATGGGAGACCCCTGGAGGGTTTGGACAGAGGTGACCTGATGTGCAATTTGCTTTACAAAAAAGTTCTTAAGCTGTCGTGAGGTCTCTTGGTCAGTGATATGTCTAAAGATCATCACATGACCCTGTTCTGCCAAATGAGATGGAAAGGTACATTTGCTCTGGAAGACTTCTGTTGCCAAGTTAAAACAAACAAATAAACTAAATATTATAAACAGGAGGCCTATGTCTTTCCCTGCTTCTTTCTGTGTGGAACTTGAACATGATGGCTAGACTTACCACAGCTGTCTTGCTACCAGGAGGTGAGGAGGCATCACACTACAGGTGGTAGAAAAGAAACCCAGAAGGAGAATGGGTCTTTGATGACATCACTGAACTCTTAGAGTAGCCCTTGACCACCTACTTCCAAACTTTTCGTTAGACCTACTTTAGTGTGTCATTGTTCCTTGTAATTGAATACATTCTAAATTGAAATTGATATTGAAAAATAAAAAAAGAAAACAATGACCCTTATATACTTTAAATGACGTTTAAGTCCAAAAATAGATATAATCTCTAAATAAAGAATATAAATGGAATCAATTTACTTTTATAAACATCTCATCATTAGATCTTAATTCTTCTTATTTCCTTGGGGAGCAGTAAAAAGCCTCATCACAGACTCAGCTCTAAAGCATAAGGTAGGAGCAGCTGGACAGTCCAGGGAACCAGGGACTCAAACAATGGCTGTGATCTGGATTCACCCTTCTACAGTCTGGGTAACATTTCAAGGTTGGATGACCATATGTTAAGCTTTTCTCAGGATGATTGTAGTGTAAGCTTGCTGTCCTTGCATAATTATTAATATACCTTCTTTTGACCTCAAAGATGTCTTAGTTTGGATAATAAATTATAGTAACATCACCTGACTTAAAGATGTTACGATGTAATTTTTGGTTTTCCTCAAGTAAGCATGTTCTTTTTTAAGGATCAGTTAAGATGGATTCATTTCTCAAAGTCTTAGGAAAAGATAAACTGGGATTGGTAGGCCTCAGCAAAATTGGCAAGTTGTACTTAGGGTCTTTGTAAATGATTAAGTCAACTCACTTTACAGAAGAAAGAGTGTGAACTCTAACATGATGTACATGTACCACTGCCCAGATAATGACTTTGTTAGGGAGACCAGCAGGAACTTGATGTGAATACTGGAACCAAAGAGCTCATAACTAATCTCGAACATTTGTCCAATGCACGTTGTCCATTCCAAGCACAAAAACTGTATGGTCTGATTTGATTTACACCGTATCTCATGAGCTATGCAGAACAGAAATTCCTCTTTTCATTTTGCAGACAAGAGTGTGAGAGTGGAGAGAAAGTTGTTGGCTTGACCAAGAGAATGTTGCTCACAAATACTTAATCCTGGTTGGGGATCAGCTCTTAGATTTCCCTCTTCTTTGTGTCACACAGCTTTGTACTTGTAGGTATTTTGGAAACTGTTTTATTCAACTAAGGGAAGGAACAGAAATAAGAGGAAGGTAATTACAAATAAATCAAAATGAAAACTTGTTGGTCATGCTTCTGGGTTTTTGATCTTAAGAGAGTAGGAGTTTTTATTTCCTTTGTTAGAGGTACTGAAGTTGTCTTACCAAAGTAATTGAGGGAAAAAGCTTGTACCGGTAGGTAGTATCTAACAACAGCCTCTGAAATTTCTGTCATTTTTTGTAGCTATATCCTAAGACCTGACATTTAAAATACAAATATTTACATTACACCTTAAATGCATTTACCTTGAAAACACACACACCAACATACACACACACACACACACACACACACACACACATACTCATGCTCCCATGAGAGAACACACAAGAGCAAATACACAAAACCTTTCCAGAAAGATACTAGAAAACTGAAATGACGTTTGCTTTGGAAAAATTATTTGTTTCAATTTTGTATCAACTGTATGTTTGACTTTAAAAATTCAAAAATAAAAGTATGAAATAATTAAAGGAAGTGTCTACTAAGAAATAAGAAGGATTCTAAACTTTAGTTTTCTTATGTAGGAAGTTCATTGTGGGAGAAAATGTCAGATTCTACCAGAAACAATATCTGAATGAAACAAAAAGCTAATATTTGAGAATAAACGTCAGGAATTTGACTCTGAGAGTATGGTCAATGCATGTGGACAGGGTTCTAGGGACTGGATTCTGGTGCTGACCATGCCATTCATTTAATATCCCATCATCTGGGTAGGGGGAACATGCTTTGGGGGACTACAGTGGCTTAGGGGTAGAGGATAGAATGGAAACTATTTCTGTAACATTCAATAAACACTCAACAAATGTTTATTGAGCGCCCATGAAGGAAACTGAAATATGGCACCTCACAATATAGTTCTTTAGCATATTTCAAGATATGCCAAAGGCACTACATCTACAGAACTAACTCAGGGTAGCTGTCCTTGGTAAGGAACATTTGTATCTGTAGAAAAAAATCTACATTAGTGAAGTAAACAGCAGATGCAGAAGCTTGCTTTCTCAGGAGTCCTCTTATCCGGATCTAGGAAAGATTCACTCAAAGGAAAAGGAGACTAAAAGTCTAATGTTCCATAAGGTCTAATGGCTCCCACCTATTCTGTGCAAGGCTGTTGTCCATCAGACTTCATATGCACAGTAGCACAGCCTTGCTTCTTACTTTTCCTCTCTCCTCCCTCTTAGACCTTGTCACCAGGTTCCAAACCTCCATTCCTTTCTATATGGTATAAAAACATGGGTTACCCGGCTCTTTGACTTTCATCTTTATGAGACTCCAGTGTCCATGTGCACATTCATAAATTTGTAGGCCTTTTCTCCTATTGATCTGTTGCCAACTCAATTCATTTCAGCAAATGCAGACTCCAATTTTCAGAGAGAAAGTTTCAACTTCTTTGTGTCCACTACGCAGAAAGGTCTGGCTGGGCTGTGTGTAATACCCACTGGTAATTAAACTGACATGGTCTCTGCCCTTGTGGACTTACAGCCTAGTAGGAAAGACGGACAACAATTACATACCTACATATGTGAAGAACTGCAAACTGCCATAAGTATTGTGAAGCAGATGAAAAAGAACAGTGCCAGAGAGTAAGTAAATGAAGTAAATGAACTAACACACTCTGATACATGTATTTTGTTAGAATAACAATAATAAAAATTCTGGATGCTTTATTTTATCTCTGTGATCAGAGATAGAGTCCAGGAGTGAATACATAAGAGTAATAGCCCCTCCTCTTATAGGTATGGAAGGGGAAAATTGACAATGGGAAATATTTAACAAAGAGAACAACCTGGAAAAACAAAAAGTCTCTTCCAGATTTCCCACTCCTTTTGGAGAACTAAAATATGCACCCCTGACTCAGGGGAGGGGAAGGGAAGGGGCAGAGGAGCGTTCTTTGCTTTTTGTGCTGCAGAAGATGACTCTCCAGAACTGTTCTGGTGGAGGGCCTAGACAGAGAACACAGGATTGGCTTTTGCGGAGATGGGACCATCAGAATCATCAACTATAGCCTGGAACTGAACACTCTCCATCCAAAAGCTCTGTATTTCTGCTTATCACTAAGAATTGGTACTTTCAGACTGGAGTCTAACATTTTCCTCATTTCCCAGCAAGTCAATAAATCTTTCCATCTCCTCAAATCACTCATCCTCTTTCTTCCTATGCAGCCTCAGCCACAAGTGCTGAGCTTTGAGTAACAAAAAGAAGACAGGATTTTCTCAGAAGAGTTGAGTTCTGTTTTCTCTCTGGCTATGAAAGAGACAAATATTCTAAGCCTTAATTTTTTAGTTGAACTTCCTTATTCATAAGGTTGTGAAAAACAAAATTAAACATATCAATGTTTAATGATACTATATGTAAAGTATCAATGAACTGCTGTAAAGTACTATTTATATCTGTTTTCTGAATGAACATTTGTTGAGTAATGTTGTTGAGCTAGGAGCTTGTTACATGGAGCTTCAAGATGTCAAGCTTGATCAGACTCACACAGAGGTCAGCTCTGATTTGGGGAGGTAGATAAACATAAATAGTCCTTGACATGTGATGGGGTTATATACTTTTAAAAAGGCATAAAAATAAAAAAACTGTAAGTTAAACCATCACAAGTAGGGAAATGTCTGTCTATAATAACTATGTGTAGGTGGGTGTGTTTTCTTTTTAAAGATGCGTTTTAGACAAATGGCAGTAAAAGCTCACATAAAAAGGTGATTTTAAAAGCACATGGATTAGTATAGATCCAGCCCAATATTTGTCAGCATTTATATCTATTTTTGTAGACAATGAGAATGAGGTTTATAATGGTGATGCTGCTGTGCCGTTTGAATCACCAGAGATTAAATAGCCATGAGTATAAATTTGTGGGAAATATTTTTGTTTGCAGTTCAGAGATGTGAAAAATAACAATTATAAATATTAAAAATGATCTCTATTTCTGCAATTTTAGTTTGCTGTAACACACTATTCCACGATGACAAGGCCAGATTAATAAGCTTTCTCTATTAAAAAGGAAAAAACAGTTTCTGGTTTAAATTATGGATCATAAAAGTAAAGTGTTCATGGATGAATTGAAGACCATTTTGCCAACATTGGTATCCTAAAGAAGAGAATAATTTGGAAAGTTTGTTCCAATAGCTATAATTTCCCAGGAGTTGAAGCAGTTTTTGTCTATTTAAATTAAAATGAAAATAGAAAGTTTGAAATATCCCTTTTGCACCTTTAAAAATAAAGACTCCACAGGGTTGTCTCAGTCATTAGAGTTTGGCAATTGATTTTTCTGAAGGGATTGCATTTTTGTAACTGAATTGATGAGCTATTTTGATTTGTTGTCTGTATATTTGCAGATGCTCAGACATCACCCACATCCATATATTCTCTAAAGTGGCCTATTTCTTTTTCAAAATCTATCTCACATTTCTACTTGTGTTTAGTTTGGTCTTTAAACAGAATGTTACATAAGATGCTTTCTGGAAAATGTGGTGCTTGAAAAAAATTCATAGAATAATTAAAGCAATAT
The DNA here is from genome assembly GCA_963574575.1 of Galagoides demidoff. NCBI lineage: Eukaryota > Metazoa > Chordata > Mammalia > Primates > Galagidae > Galagoides > Galagoides demidoff. The sequence goes on along the minus strand of CAUYQV010158712.1, from coordinate 40,892 downwards.
TCTCAAACGAAATCAAATAACACAAAGAAGTGAATAAACTTCTTTAACATACATATTGGCAGTTTTATAGCAATTTGAAATCTCCGCATGAGTATTGCCTGTGTTCTTACAGCAGTGGCCCTGCTGTGCTTAACTGGGACCTAATTATTCATGTTTCTGAATTATTATAGTTCCGGCTTCCTTTCTTTCTTTTCTCCTGTTAAAACTTAACTTCTGTCCTTGGCAAAAGACTGAATGATGTGACTTTTCACGTTTTCTATGTTGGTAGTTCTTGATAGGAATAAGAAGAGAACAGAAGCTGAAGCCATTTATAGAAAGGAAATGAATGGATTACTGATGGGTAATTATTTCTTGTTGAGTTATAACCCTGACGAAACAATGACCACATGCCCATCATGTTCAATCCCACATCTCCAGGACCTGGCCTGGGGACTAGAATCTGAGAGGTGTGCTGACTAAATACTGGTTGGATGAATGAACACCTCTCAGTCTTCCCAGCTTCCAGATTTGTGAGAATAAATTTCTGTTCTTTACAAATTTCCCAGTCTCAGGAATTCTGTTGTAGCAGCACAAAATGGTCTAAGACATCATACATTACTGTGTGAGTCTGTAGTTCAACTTCTTGTCTGTCAAATAGAACTGGCTTGCCAAATAGTGGCATGCTGATCGGTGGCTATCTAATTAAGCAGGCAATTGTTCTGATTATCTATTGCTATATGTGGGTCATTATGAAAGTTTTGAGATACATGTAAGGGTGAGGGGAAACTTGTCCTTTCCCTGAAAGTTCACTGAAAGATCAACTCACAGTTAAAGCAGATTAATAAGAGAAATGATTTATTTACCATGCACACAGGGAAAAATCACAGAGTGATAACCTAGTTTCCAATGGAGTTCAGATATCTATAGGCCTTTTTAGAGGGGAGGGGGAAAATTGAGGAGAATAGGGTATAAATGGTTGCTAGAGAGGTTGTTAAGGTATGAGGGAGAAATAGATTAACTTGTAGATTCACTCGGAAGACAGGTATTTATGACCCAAATGGTTTGGGCCAAATCTACCTACATTCCTGACCCTCATTTCTAAAATATTTTGAGCCAATTGTCCCTATGGATCTTCTGATCAGGCCAGTGGGGTTTATGAAGATGGAAGAGAAGGCCTCTTACAGTGTTTCTTGACCTTGAATGGCCTTCAATCCAGACATTCTTTAGACCAGGTACTTTATTTTGGGGTGAAATTCCCTTAGCTCCTTCATACACCAAAATCAAGAAATGTAAAATTCACATGAATGGAAACAAATGAAGCCCTCTCAGCAATACCAATAAGCCAAACAAGTTGAAACTTGATGGTTGAAATAATATCTGGTGATTTTCTGGGTCAGGACTTCAGCAGGTTTCCCCCTGGAGCGGTCTGCGTGCTTAATGGTATTAGGTGGAAAATGGGCTGATCAGGAAGGTCCAGGCCTGCTTCACTTACCTGTCTGTTTCCTTGTAGAAATGGATGGATGACTGGGAGCCTTCACTCAGCTGGAATCAGCAACTGGGGGTCCCACCCCAGGCCCTTCCATCATAGGAGGTACAGCCTGGTCAAACTCATACATGGTGGCCCAAGGCTCCAAGAAGCCTGTTTCTGAAAACAAGGCAGAAGCTGTGTGACTTTTATGGCCTAGCCTTGGAAATCACTTAGCATCCCTTGAACTGTATGACTCCAAGCTATCATGAGCTTGTCAAGCTGGAAGGGGAGGAATAGAGTCCCCACCTCTCTGTGGAAGGAGTGTCACAGAATTTGTAGCCATGTTTTGGCACTTCTAATTATTCTGCTTTTATTATTGGATAAGTCAAGGAAAATTGGTCAGAGCAAGCAGTACACTTCTCTCCACTGTCACAGAAACAAAGTATTGCAAGGGATTCCACGCTTTCTTGAAAATTTTATATTGTGTTTAAATGTACCAAGATGAACCAAATGACCACTGGGTCTCTTGGGTTCTAAGCTGCAGGCAAGCATTATACCTGCAGAATGTTTTAGGCAGAATTCTTTGCCATCAGTATCATTCAACATAAACAAGGCTTTTATAGTAAGTGTGTGCCAAACCACTAAAGCATTATTTGTACAATGGAAACAGGGTGTGCACATTTGAAGGGCTGCTACTAGAATTGTGGCTCTAATAGTTCCTGGCATGTAGGCTTTGTTATGCTACTAGAATCATTTGGATATTTTTTCTTGCTTCCCAGTTACAAATAAGTTAAAACTCTAGAATATTTGTTGTCTGGGGAAATGTATTGAACACACTTTGGGGCACAGCTGTCTTTTTATAGAAATGTACTATTGTGTGGAAAGAGAATAAGTGTTTAGGAGGCTAAATGACGTAGTGTCTGTGATAATAATAAGTGGACTTAATTGGATTTTTCTAAACAAATGAAAATTACTTACAATAATTCTACACATTGCCTACTGTGGAATAGATAACTCAGAATCTTAAAACACACATTAAGGAAAACGATGTCAGGAATCAAATTATTTTAGTGAAGAATTTCCCCAGAACTTTACCAGAAAACCAAATATGACAGATTTTTCAAATGTATTATATAAGATTCCCTTATACCAGGAGGGTCAAGCTTGTAGCCTACGGGCCCCATGCTGATTTTGCAGGACTGTTTTGTCTCTGGTGTCAACTATCACAGAAAGTATGCACGGACATTTTTTGCTAATCAACTTTCATTAATGTTTGTGTATTTAATGTGTGGCCCCAGACAACTCTTATTCTTCAGATAAGATAAGAGAAAAAATTGTTTCTCATCCCTGCCTTATACCAAATGGCAGTCAGTGAGAGCATAATCACCAAAAGGTCTGTAGTCATCATAGTAGTCCAGGTTAAGCTCTTGGTTTAAATTAAGATAATGGATCAACTAGAGTTCTTGGTACCCTTCAGAGAGGTAATAATAATTATCAGCAAGTGCTATAGAGCTCAGTATCATTATTTGAGTAACAGCGAAGTTACTGATGGGAAGGGAGAGTATAGGGAAGACAATTGCACCTTCAGCAATTGAATGGCTGGGAGGAGGGATTGGAGTCACCACAGCAGGGAACCTTGAACCCCAACAGGCAGCACTGGAAGACACAAGTGAGAGCCACAGAGACTAATACTGGGATCAGGAACAAAGTCTGTGTGTGTATTGAAAGGGGTACCCTTGCAAAAATAACAGGAAAATACCTAATCTTGCAATTTCCTAGTAACAGTTAAAGCTCAATCCTATGAATTCTCCTGCTAACAGGTACCCTGTGGGAGTTTGGTTTTGCACAACTTCTGAACAGGGCTGAACAGACAGAAAAGAGATGTACATTTTTCTCTCTCAACATTGTTTCTGAGAATCCTTTTTTTTTTTTTTTTAATTACAGAGTTCCTAAGTAATCAGCAGGGAGGGAACTTCAGGTTTCAATCATATCTCAGGGCAGTCTCTGCTCCTCTCTTGCAATAATCCCAACAATTCCATCCCCAAAGAAAGGCAGAGGAGCTAGCTCTTGGACTTTGATGTCGGCCCAGCTTGGTTTTGTTATCTATCTGCCAGAAGAAAGGAGAGGATGTGGCATTTTCTTGACTGTACGCTGACAATTTACAACCCCCTTTAAAATCACAGAGCCACTTGGCCCCAGGTGCTGGTTTTTCTTTGGGATGCCACTCTGCCATCTCCTTGTCCTTTGTCTCTCTTTCTCCACTTTCCTTTGCTCTCTCACTCCCTTTTTACTTCTAAGAAGACAAAATAGCCTTATCTCTGTGTGAGACATTTTTCTTAACGTGCACTGGGAGCACCTCCTCAGCTGTCCACCCTAACAGGGGTAAACTCATGATAAATGCTGATTGAACTGTTTCATATAGGGGTGATGGAAGAGTGTGGAGAGAGCTGCCAGACAAGAGCTCTGGCTTTCAGTAGAGAGGGAGCCAGTTTATATGATGTCCCTGCAGTGGGGAGCTGGGGAATAAATATTCCAACTTTGCCATCCTCTCTCATTGTGGCACCCACCCCCTCCCCCACTGGTTCTCCTCACTGATTGACTCTAACCAGAGACAAAGAGTAAGGGAGCCCACTGGATGCATCTATATGGGACACCCTCTCTGCCACACAAAGCAGGGTAGTGGAGAGAAAATTTGGAGGGATAAATGGGAAAGGGATCCAGCACAGCATTCATAATAATAATAATAATTACTAATTTCATTTTCGTTATTCTAGTACCTGGTACCAGAATGCACCATACTTTAAAAGATGCTGGGAACTTTGATGTTCATTTTATTGAGTGAATGAATAAATTTCCACCCATGATGGTATAAGTTAGGTGTTATTAAGCAAGCCAGTGTGATATTAAAAGACACCCAAATGGCTAGGCATGGTGGCTTGTGCCTATAATCTCAGCACTTTGGGAGGCTGAAGTGGGACGATTGATTGAGGCCAGAAGTTTGAGTCTAGTCTGGGTAACAGGGAGTGATCCCATTTCTATAAAAAATAGAAAAGTCAGCCAAGCACTGTGGTCCACACCTGTAGTTCCAGCTACGTGGGGGGCCGAGGCAGGAGGATTGCTTGTTGTTTGGGGTTCAAGGTAATAGTGAGTTATGATGCCACTGTACTAGGCAACATAGTTTAGGCAACAGAGTGAGACTCTGTCTCAAAAAAAAAAAAAAAACCAAATTGTTTATCTATTCCTGGAATGGTGGGCATTTAGGTTTTAGGTTGTTTCCATGTTTTGGTGATTGTAAATTGAGCTGTGATAAATAATCTAGTGTAAATATCCTTATGATAAATAGATCTTAAACCCCCCCCCCCATAGATGCCCAGTAATGTAATGGGATTGCAGGATCAAATGGGAGGTCTAGCTTGAGTTCTTTGAGATTTCTCCATACTTCCTTCCAAAAAGGTTGTATTACTTTGCAGTCCCACAAGCAGTGTAAAGGTATTTCCTTCTCTTCACATCCATGCCAGCATTTGCAGCTTTGAGACTTTGTGATGTAAGCCATTCTTACTGGGGTTAGGTGATATCTCAGGGTGGTTTTGATTTGCATTTCTCTGATGATTAGGGATGATGGCATGTTTGTGAGCCATTTGTTTTCCTTAGAGAATGTTCTATTCATCTCTCTTGCCCATTGAGATAAGGTATTGTTGGCTTTTTTAATGTTGATTAATTTGAGTTCTCTGTAGATCCTAGTTATTAAGCTTTTGTCTGATTCATAATATACAAATATCTTTTCCCATTCTGATGGTTGTCTATTTGCTTTGGTTGTTGTTTCCTTAGCCGTACAGAAGCTATCCAGTTTAATCAAGTCACATTTGTTTATTTTTATTGTTGCATTTGCCCTGAAGTCTTCTTCATAAAATTGTCCCCCAGGCCAATATCGTCAACTATTTTCCCCACACTTTCTTCAAGGATTTTTATTGTTTCATGCCTTACATTTAAATCTTTTATCCATCTTGAATCAATTTTTGTAAGTGGTGAAAGATTAACAAGCTGTAGTATAAGTATACCATGGAATACTATTTAGCCATTAAAAGGGATGGTGACTTTACATCTTTCATATTAACCTGGATTGAGGTGGAACACATTCTTCTTAGTAAAGCATCACAAGAATGGAGAACCAAGAATCCAGTGTACTCAATTCTAATATGAAGACAATAGATGACCTAATACATGGTGGAGGGTAGGGGAATGAAGGAGTAGGTAGAGGGAGGAGGGAGTTGGGGAATCATGGTAAATGACACACCTCTTGGGCATGAGACACAATTATAAGAGGGAATTTACCCTACAAATGCAATCAGTGTAATCTAATTCTTTGTAATCTCAATAAATCCCAAACAATAAAAAAAAAAGAAATCTCATTTCTACAAAATGACCTTCCCAGTAATGTGAATGATATTGAAACACGATTTACAGAAAGAAAATGGTACTCAGATGCACACTTTTTAAAGATTCAACTTTGCGATAGTGGCATTTCAGACAAATATGAAACAGAATCATTTTTAAAGTGTTCCTAGAAAAAGCTGCTCTGTGATATCAGTATATCTAGTCTTGGTAATTAGAAGTCTCCAGACTCTAGAGAGGACACCAAATTTTAACTACCAATAAACACTATTTGTTTATTGCTGGAATTCAGCAGAACTGTTTTTATTTATTTATTGACTGATTGATTCTCTAACCAGCTTAGATTCTGGCATGCATGTGAATAAAAAGGAGACTTATGAAAAATAAAAAAGAAATGATAATGACGAAGTTACCCAGAAAAAAGGGGAAGGACATAACCACAACAGCTTAAAAATGTAAAGGTTGGCTCGGCACCTGTGGCTTAAGTGGCTAAGGCACCAGCCACATACACCTAAGGTGGTGGGTTTGAATCCAGCCCGGGCTCGCCAAACAATGAGGGCTGCAACCAAAAAATGGCCAGGTATTGTGGTGGGCACCTGTAGTTCCAGCTACTTGGTAGGCTGAGGCAAGAGACTCTCTTGAGCCCAGGAGTTGGAGGTTGCTGTGAGCTATGATGCCCAGGGGGACAGCTTGAGGTTATGTCTAAAAAAATAAAAAATAAAAAAGTAAAGGTCTGTTTTCTACATAAAAGAAATCTGGAGGCAGACTCCAGGACTGATATGGCTGCTCCATGAAGTCATAAGGGACTCTGTTTCTTTCTTTCTGCTCCCTTGAAGTCTCAACCCTGAAGTCTTATAGTCTTCAAAGGTGCATCTAATGGTCCAAGATAGCTTCTGGGGCTCCAGACACTTTGTCCACATTTCAGGAAATGGGAATACAAAAGGGGGAAAGGAAGTTAGCTATCTATAAGGCATTCTCCTAAAATCCTATATGGTATCGACTCATATCTTATTGGCAAGAATTTAGTCATGTGAATACTACTATCCATGTGGTAGGAAAGTGGCATTTTTCTGAGTGATTTGCCACCTTGAATAAAATCTGCTTTTGTTAGGGAAGAAGTTCAGCAGCCTCTTGACTAAATTGGATGGACTTCAAATACCAATTTTGAGACCTTAAGCAAAGATAGCTATAGAAGAGATATATAAGTTATTTTCCCTTACCATTTCCTAAACTGAATCTGAACTAGATAAATAGTAGTAACCTGAGACAGTTATCTGGAAAGTGGAAGAAAAAGAAACCATGGCTGAGCTAGTGGTGGTAGTGGGTTTTATTTTCCATTTTTAATCTTTTGCACACTTCCTCACTACACTTTTTGGGAAGCTCACAAACCAATCATCATGATGAAATGAATCCCAAAATAGTTCTTAAAATGGTCCTAAATTGTCATAAACTTAGGGCTGAATTGAGCACACACTGTACCTTAGGCAAGTTTTTATCCTTCACCTCTACCACCCACCTTTGGAGTCTTTAGTGTTTATTATTCCACTCTGTATGACTATGCACACCCATAGTTTAGCTTCCACTTACAAGTAAGAACATGCAGTATTTGATTTTCTGTTCCTGAGTTATTTTACTTAGGATAATGGCCCCCTAGTCCCATTCAAGTTGTTGCAAAAAACATTATGTCATTCTTTTCTATGGCTGAGTATTATTCCATGTTGCGTGTGTGTGTTTTGTGTGTGTATCACATTTCCTTTATCTACTCATTAATTTGTGGATACTTACATTGATTACATATCTTTACAATTGTAAATAGTGCTGCAATAAACATATAAGTGCAGGTATCTTTTTGATCTAATACTTTCTTTTTCTTTGGGTAGATACCCAGTACTGGGATTGCTGGATGGAATGGTAGATCTACTTTTAGCCCATGAGAAATGTCTACACTATTTTCTACTCATTTACATTCCCACCAAAAGTGAATAAAGTATCCTTTTCACCACATTCATGTTAACATCTGTTGGTTTGGGGGTTTTTGATAATGGCCCTTTTGACTGGGGTGAAGTCTTTAGTGATAGTGACATTGAGCATTTTTTCATATGTTTCTTGACCATTTGTATATATTCTTTTGAAAAATGCCTGTTTGTGTCCTTTGCCCACTTTTAAAAGGAGTTATTTTTTCTTGCTAATTTGTTTGAGTTCCTTGTGGATTCCAGATATAGTCCTTTGTCAGATGCATAGTTTGTGACTATTTTCTCACATTGTATGAGTTCTCTATTTACTCTATTGATTATTTCTTTTGCTGTGTAGAAGTTTCTTAGTTTAATTAAATCCCATTTGTTGATTTTTGTTTTGTTGCATTTGCTTGTGGGGTTTAGTCATAAGTTTTTTGCCTAGGCCAATGTCCAGACATTTTCCCTAGGTTTTCTTCTAGAATTCTTATGATCTTAGGTCATACATGTAAGTCTTTAACTCATCTTGAGTTAATTTTTCTTATAGTGAGAGAAAGGAATCCAGTTTTGTTCTTTTGCACATTGCTATACAATTTTCCCAGCCATTTATTGAATAGTGTAGCCTTTCCCCATTACATGTTTTTGTCTGTGGTGTCAAAGATAAATCAACTGTAGGTATATGACTTTATTTCTGGGTTCTCTATTCTGTTCCATTTATCTATGAGTCTCATTTTATACCAGTACCATGCTGTTTTGGTTACTATAACCTTGTAGTATAATTTGAAGTCAGATAATATGACATCTCTAGTTTTGTTCTTTTTATTTAGGATTCCTTTGACTACTTGAGATCTTTTTTTTTGTTCCATATGAATTTTAGGATTGGTTTTTCTACTTCTGTGAAAAATTATAATGGTATTTTGTTAAGATTTGCATTGAATATATAGGTTGCTTTGGGAAACATGATCATTTTAAGCAATAGTGTTTCTCCTGATCCATGATCATGTGATGTTTTTCCATTTGTTTGAGTCATTTATGAATTTTTTCATCTGTACTTTTCAGTTTTACTTGTGAGAAATTTTACCCCCTTGGTTAGGTGTTATTCTCAGGGTTGTTTTTTTCTTTGCCACTATTATCAATTGGACTGAGTTCTTGATTTGGTTCTCAGTTTGGTCATTATTGGTGTATAGAAAGGCTACAAATTTTTGTATATTGATTTTGTGACCTGAGATTTTACTGGATTCTTTTATGAAATATAGGTGTCTTTTGGAAGAGTCTTTAAGGTTTTCTAGTATGAGATTATATTATTAGCAAATAGAGATAATTTTACTTCCTATTTTCTAATTTGGATGCCCTTTATTTCTTTCTGTTGCCTGAATGCTATTTTGAATAGAAGCGATGACAGTAACCATTTTTGTTTTGTTCCAAGTCTTAACGTGAGTACTTTCACTTTTCCCCATTTGGTATGATGTTGGCTATGAAGTTGTCATATGTGGCTTCCATTATTTTGAGCTCTTTTTTTCTATGTCTAGTTTGTTGAAGGCTTTTTTTTATCATGAAAGCATGCTTAATTTTATTAAATGTTTTCTCTGCATAATATATTGAGATGATCATATTTTGTTTCTAATTCTGTCTATGTGGTGTATCACATTTTAAAATTTATGTGTGTAGAATCATCCTTGCAGCTCTGGAACAAAATCTACCTATTGTAGTGTATTATGTTTTTGATGTGCCATTGCTTTTGGTTTGCTAGTAGTTTGTTGAGGATTTTTGCAACTATGTTCATCCCCTTTCTCTCAACCTTTTGGAACAGTTTCAGTAGAATTGGTCCCAGTTCTTCTTTATATGGCTGATAGAATTTGGCTATGCATCTGTCTAGTCCTGGGCTTTTTGTTATTGTTGTTGTTATAATTCCTGATTCAAAATTTCACTGCTCATTATAAGTCTATTTAGAATTTTTATTTCTTCCTAATTCTATATCAAGGAGGTTGTAGTTTCCAGATATTTATCTATTTCCTCTAGATTTTCTAGTTTGTGAGCCTAGAAATGTTTACAGTTGCACTCTCAGATGATGTCTTATATTTCTGTGACATCAGTTGTAACATGTCCTTTTTTATTTCTGATTGAGCTGATTTGAATCCTTTTTCTTCTTCTCTTGGTTAATATATCTAGAGTCTATACATTTTGTTTACTTTTTCAAAGAACCAACTTTTCATTTCATTGATCCTTTTTGTATTTTGAGGGGTTTGATTTTATTTAGTTCTTCTCTGATCTTTGTTCTTTCTATGCTATGATATTTGCTATGTTTGGGTTTGGTTTGTTCTTGTTTCTCTAGTTACTTGAGGTGTAACATTAGGTTGCTAATTTGTGATCTTTCTACTGCCTTCAGGAGATTCACCTAACTGTGAAGATTTTTATAGATTCCAGGAATAGAAGAAATACTCCACACAATGAAAATCAAAGTAAAGCAAGAATAGCTATATTATTATCATATAGACCAAACTTAAAATCAACAAAAGTAAAAAAAGGCAAAGAAGGCCATTGTACAAGGTGGTCATAAAGTTTATGTGCAATTTTAAATAGGCATTGAACCCTTTATTTTAAAAGATTCCCTTTAAAATTGATTCCTTCCAACAACACCAAAGGATCCCATTCATAAACAGATGGTTGAGATGTCAGAAATTGCATTTAGAATTTGGATGGCAAATGAGATTAATAGAATGGAAGTAACATTGGAATTAGATATTCTAGGAATAATTCAAAAGTTGTCTCAAGAATTCAATGAATTCAAAGACAAAATCACCAAAGATTTTGACACATTGAGAAAAAAAGTAGCAGCCTTCCAAGATATGAGAAATACAGTAGAATCCCTCAGTAACAGACAAAGCTTTTGAACACTCCCAAATACACAAAGAGGAAGAGAAGGGGAGAGCAAAAATGGATCATTCTCTCAGGGAGCTCTGAGATAATTTGAAGAAAACTAATATTCACCTGATAGGAATTCCTGAAGGCGATGGCATTGCTTCAAAAGGTACGGATGCTCTACTCCAAGAAGTAATCAAGGAGAACTTCCCAAACATCACAAGAGATTCTGAAATTCAGACAGCAAACAATTTCAGAACCCCGGCACAACTCAACCCAAATAAAGCATCTTCCAGACATATTATAATTAAGTTCACTGAAGTTATTATGAAGGTGAAAATACTGCAAGCAGCCAGATGTAAGAAAACCATAACCTACAAGAGGAAGAATATTAGAATGACTGCAGATCTCTCTGCTGAAACTTTTCAAGCTAGGAGAAGATAATCATCTAACTTTAACCTCCTAAAACAAAACAATTTTCAACCCAGGATCCTGTATCCAGCTAAACTGAGTTTCATTTATGATGGAGAAATTAAATACTTTAATGATATTCACATGCTGAAGAAATTTGCCATAACTAAACCATCTCTCCAGGATATTTTCAGACCCATCCTCCACAATGACCACTACAATGCTTTACCACCAAAGTAAACTCACCCAGAAATTTTTGATCAAAACCCAACTTCCACAGTGGAGAAAGGATTAAAAATGTTTGCTGAACTTTCAAAAAATTCAACACCCAAAATAATACCAGGCTTATCACTACTCTCAATTAATGTGAATGGCTCAAATTCCCTATAAAGAAGCACAGGTTGTCTGACTGGATACAAAAACTCAGGCCAGATATCTGCTGTATTCAAGAATCTCATCTTACCTTAAAAGACAAATATAGATTCAGGGTGAAGGGATAGTCATCTATAATTCAGGCAAATGGAATCAGAAAAAAACAGGTGTCACAATTTTATTCACAGATACAATAGACTTTAAACCAACAAAAGTAAGGAAAGATAAGGATGGTCACTTCATATTTGTTAAGGTGAACACGATGAGATTTCAATTATTAACATTTATGCACCCAACCAGAATGCTCCTTAATTTATAAGAGAGTCTTTAACTGACATGAGCAACTTGATTTCCTCTAGCACCATAATAGTTGGAGATTTTAATACCTCTTTGGCAGTGTTGGTTAGATCCTCCAAGAAACCAAACAAAGAAATTTTAGACTTAACCATTCAACAATTGGATTTAACAGACCTCTACAGAACATTTCATCCTAACAAAACTGAATACACAGTCTTCTTATCAGTGCATGGAACATCCTCTAAAATTGATCACATCTTAGGTCACAAAGCTAACCTCAGCAAATTTTAAAAAATAGAAATTATTCCTCATATCTCCTCAGACCATCATGGAATAAAAGTTGAACTCAGTAACTACAGGAATCTGCAAATTCACACAAGGACATGGAAACTAAGTAATCTTATGCTGAATGATAGCTGGGTCATAGATGAGATTAAGAAAGAAATTACCATTTTTTTGGAGCAAAGATATAATGAAGACACGAACTACCAGCAACTCTGGGAAACCACGGAGGCAGTCCTAATAGGGAAATTTATAGCATTCCAAGCCTTCCTCAAGAGAATGGAAAGAGAGGAAATCAACAACTTAATGGGACAGCTCAAACAAGTAGAAAAGAAAGAACATTACAACCCCAAACCCAGCAGAAGAAAAGAAATAACCAAAATTAGAGCAGAATTAAATGAAATTGAAAATAAAAGAATTATACAACAGATCAATGAATCAAAAAGTTGGTTTTTTTAGAAGGTCAATAAAATAGATAAAACTTTGGCTAACCTAACCAGAAATAAAAGAGTAAAATTTCTAATTTCTTAAATCAGAAACGACAGAGACAAAATAACCACAGACTCTCCAGAAATTAAAAAAAATCCTTAATGAATATTACAAAAAACTCTATTCTCAGAAATATGAAAATCCGAAGGAACTTGACTAATACCTGGAATCACACCATCTTTCTAGACTTAGCCAGACAAAGTGGAAATGTTGAATAGCCCTATATCAAGTTTGGAAAAAGCATAAACTATACACAATCTTCCCAAAAAGAAAAGTCTGGGACCAGATGGCTTCACAACAGAATTCTACCAAACCTTTAAAGAGGAACTAGTACCCATATTACTTAACCTTTTCCAAAACATATAAAATGAAGGAATACTTCCTAACACATTCTATGAAGCAAACATCACCCTGAACCCAAAATCAGGAAAAGACCCAACAAAAAAAGAAAATTATAGACCAATATCACTAAGTGAATATTGATGCAAAAACCCTCAATAAGATCCTAGCAAACAGAATCCAACAACACATCAAACAAATTATATACCACAACCAAGTGGGTTTTATCCCAGATTGTCAAAGCTGGTTCAATATATGTAAATCTATAAATATGATACATCACATAAACAAATTAAAAAACAATCACCATATGATTCTCTCAATTGATGCAGAAAAAGCTTTTGATAATATCCAGCATCCTTTTATGATCAGAACACTTTAGGAAATAGGTATAGAAGGGACATTTCTTAAACTGATAGAGGCCATCTACAACCAATATTATATTGAATGGAATAAAATTGAAAACATTTCCACTCAGATCAAGAACCAGGCAAGGTTGCCCACTGTCTCCACTACTTTTTAACATTATAATGGAAATCTTAGCCATTGCAATCAGGCAAGAGAAGGTGATCAAGGGTATCCATATAGGGTCAGAGGAGATCAAACTTTCACTCTTCCCAGATGATATGATTGTATACCTGGAAAAGCCTAGGGACTCAACCACAAAACTCTTAGAAGTGATTAAGGAATACAGCAGCATCTCAGGCTACAAAATCAATACCCACAAATCAGTAGCATTCATATATACCAACAACAGTCAAGGTGAAAAAACAGTCATGGACTCTATTCCCTTCACAGTAGTCTCAAAGAAAATGAAATATCTGTGAGTGTCCCTAACAAAGCACGTGAAAGATCTCTATAAAGAGAACCATGAAACTCTGAGAAAAGGAATAGCTGAAGATGTCAACAAATGGGAAAACATACCATGCTCATGGCTGGGAAGAATCAACATTATCAAAATGTCCATGCTACCCAAAGCAATCTACAGATGTAATGTAATCCCCATTAAAGCACCCCTGTCATACTTTAAAGATCTGGAAAAACTAGTACTTTGTCTTATATGGAAACAGAAAAAACCTCAAATAGCCAAGACATTACTCAGAAATAAAAACAAATCAGGTAGAATCATGCTATCAGACTTCAGACTGTACTATAAATCTATAGTAGATCAAAACAGGATGGTACTGGGTGGCACCTATGGCTCAAAGGAGTAGGGCATTGGTGCCATATGCCAGAGGTGGTGGGGTAAAATCCAGCTTTGGCCAAAAACTGCAAAAAAAAAAGACAGCATGATGGTACCAGCACAAAAATAGAGAGGTAGATGTATGGAACAGAATTGAGAACCAAGAGATGAATCCAGACACTTGTCATCATTTGATCTTCAGTAAGCCTATCAAAAATATAAAATGGGGGAAAGACTCCCTATTTAACAAATGGTGCTGAGTGAATTGGCTGGCAACTTGTAGAAGACTGAAACTGGACCCACACGTTTCACCTCTAACAAAAATTGACTCTCACTAGATAAAATATTTAAACCTAAGACATGAAACCACAAAGATTCCTGGAGAGAGTGCAGAAGAAACACTTGAAGAAGTTGGCCTGGGAGAAAACTTTATGAGGAGGACTCCCAGGGCAATTGAAGCAATACCAAAAATACATTACTGGGATCTGATCAAAGTAAAAAGCTTCTGCACTGCCAAGAAGGAAGGAAAGCAAGTAGACTGCCCTCAGAATGGGAGAGGATATTTTCAGGTTACATTTCTGGTCTGATAACCAGAATCCACAGAGAACTCAAACTTATTAATAAGAAAAGAACAAGTGATCCCATTTCACTATGGGCAAGAGACCTGAATAGAGCCTTCTCTGAAGAAGACAGGCACATGGTCTACAGACACATGAAAAAATGCTTGTCATCTTTAATCATCAGAGAAATGCCACTTTGAGATACTATCTAACTCTAGTAAGAGTAGCCCACATAATAAAATCCCCAAACTACAGATGTTGGCATGGATGTGGAGAAAAGGGAATGCTTTTCCATTGCTGGTGGGGATGCAAGATACATTCATTTTGAAAAAAAGTTTGGAGAACGCTCAGGAACCTAAAAATTGACCTGCCATTGGATCCTGCAATCCCTCTAGTAGGAGTATATTCAAAAGACCAAAAATCACTTTATAAAAAAAAATCTGCACCAGATTGTTCATTGCATCTCAATTCATAATAGCCAAGTCATGGAAGAAGCCCAAGTACCCATCAACCCATGAATGGATTAATAATTGTGGTATATGTATGCCATGGAATACTAAGCAGTCTTAAAAAATATTGAGACTTTACCTCTTTTGTTTACATGGAGGGACCTGGAACATATTCTCCTGTGTAATGTATCTCAAGAATGGAGAAAAAAGTATCCAATGTACTCAGTACTTCTATGAAACCAACTTATATTCACTCACACTTTCTTATGAAAGATAGAATACAACTATAGCCCAGGATGAAGGAGAGAAATGGAGTGGGAAGGAAGGAGAGGGGGGAGGCTTGATGGAGGGAAGTTAAACAGCGGGACCACACCTATGGAGCATATTGCAAGGGTACAAGTCAAATCTACCAAGTGTAGAACATAAATGTCTTAACACAATAATCAAATAAATGAGGCAAAAGCTATATTAATTAGTTTGATGTGAACACATCAAATTGTATAAAAAACATCAACACATTGTACCCCACATATGCATAAATGTATTTATAATCAATGTGTATATGACTTAATAAAAAAAGCTGAAAAAAATTGATCCCTTTATTATTAATAATCCATCCCTTTATTGGGAGGTTTGAACATTCCTCTGACAGCACTAAGAGAGCTTCCTGTCTTGACTACAAGATAGAAAATCAACTCAGAAACACTGGACTTAAATGAGACTCTAGAATAAATATACCCTACAGACATTTTCAGAATATTTTACCCAACAACTGCAGAATATACATTCTTCTCATCAGCATATGGAACATTTTTCCAAGGTAGACCATATGTTAGGCCACAAAATAAGTCTCAATAAATTAAAGAAAATTGAAATCATATCAAGCTGCAGAATAAAACTAGAAATCAATCCGAGAGGAACTCATGAACTATGCAAATATATGGAATTGAAATAACCTGTTCCTGAATGATCTTTGAGTTGAAAATGAAATCCAAATGAAAATTGAAAAAATTTTCAAAATAAATTATAATAATGATACAACCTATCAAAATCTCTCGGATACAGCAAAAACAGTGCTATGAAGGAATTTTGTAGCACTAAATACCTACCCCCAAAGACAGAAAGATCCTATGTTGACCCTTTTTTCCATTTGAAACATGTTGTTAGGATTTCCATTTCAATATAGCATGTAGTATACTCATTGTGGTTTTTTGAGAACATGTCATCATTGTAAGTCTGCTTCATAATTTTTTAACTTCTTTTTTTTGAAGACAGAGTCTTACTATGTTGCCCTTGGTAGAGTGTCGTGGCATCACAACTCACAGAAACCTTACCCTCAAATTCCTGGGCTTAAGGGATTCTCTTGCCTCAGCCTCCCAAGTAGCTGGGACCACAGGCACCCACTGCAATGCCCAACTAATTTTTTTGTTTGTTTGTTTGTTACAGTTGTCATTGTTTAGCTGGCCCAGGCTCGGTTTGAACCCACCAGTCTCAGTGTATGTGGCTGACTCTGTAACTTCTGTGCTACGGGGGCCAAGCTTTTTTGTTGTTGTTGCAGTTTTTGGCTAGGGATGGGTTTGAACCTGCCACCTCTGGTATATGGGGCCAGCACCCTACTCCCCACCCTACTCCTTTAAGCCACAGGTGCAACCCGGCCAAGTTATTTTTTAACTTTTTAATCGATGGACAGATATACACTTTTGCCATTACAAAAAATATTGCATTTAATAGCCTTACAAATATGTTACATTATGTATTTATAGGTATATCTTCAGCAAAACTCAAGAGGATTAAACTTTAAATGAACGTGTAAAGTGGATGGAGACATTTATATCGCAGAAGACTGTCACATTGCCAAATCTCACCATCTCTGGCACCCAATAAGAAGTTTCTTGTTGGTGAGCCCATCAATTGGTGGAAAAATAAAGAAGCCACATAATCTTGGTGCATAATCTAAGAATACTGTTGGTAAGTTTGTGACCCTGCTTTATATCCATATAACCATATAAATACACACTAAAAAAATAAAATTGAGTTTATAGTCTACATACTCTTTCATAATAGTTGCAAGATGGAGACCCACTGAAGCCAGTCTATGCAAAAGACTTTGCAAAAATTTCAAGGAATGATAAGGACGTTGTCTTGGCCATCCAAGAGCAGAGGCCAAGGTAGGGTGACTCCCTTGGGGAGCTGAGCTAGAGTTTGGTTCGGGATCTGAAGCAACTCCTAAGACATCAGTAACAAAAGTTCCACATCATTGTTGTGGAGCTCTATTTACAAGGTTGGCTAACCTCCATCTGTCTTCTTTTGTCTTCCCTGCCTGCAACAAGCTTTCTCTGTTTGACTCTTAATTTCTGCTCCCTCATACTTTCAGTTTACAACTTATTAGAGTGGCTGCTCAAGCTTCAACTTTACCTTGCGACCTTGTCACTGAGTGCTTAACCTATTGTCTGTCTCGTACTTCTGAGACAGACAGATTTCAGTTGATTTCAAACTTTCATCTTTCCATCAAGTTCATACAGAAAATAGGTTTCTGGCAACTCTACTGGTTAGTTGTTCTTGGACATGTTACTTGCCCCTGAGCCAATCAGACTTAGTGGAGAGAGGAGCCACATGGTAGAACAAGGGCTCCAGTTCCTGGCTGCAGAGCAGTGGATGTGGCTATATCCCTGACAACAGGATGTGGTCAGGGAAGAAACACATGATTCCAATATTCAGAATCATGAATATTTTCCATGTAATTTAATATCCCTGCATGATCATAAAAAGTGACCTTTTTAATGTAGATATCTATCATATTCTGTAATTTATGTTACTAATTTCTATTGGTGGACACTTTGTTTTAAAAATTATTTGTTAATTTGCTGCATCTATAGAATCATCTAACCATGTATCAAAAATATGTGGGGAAAAACTCAATAAAATAGTACAAATTTAAAATGTATACTCTAATACCTAGACTAAAATATATAGTCTAATACCTTATAAAAGCTATATATATAGAGAGAGAGCTGTATAAAAATATGGTATTACAAATTATTATTATTATTATTATTATTTTTGAGACGGAGCCTCAAGCTATCCCCCTGAGTAGAGTGCCATAGCATCACAGCTCACAGCAACCTCCAACTCCTGGGCTCAAGCGAGTCTCTTGCCTCAGCCTCCCAAGTAGCTGGGACTACAGGCGCCCGCCACAACGCCTGGCCATTTTTTGGTTGCAGCTGTCATTGTTGTTTGGTGGGCCCAGGCTGGGGATTCGAACCTACCACCCTAGGTGTATGTGGCTGGCGCCCTAGCCAATTGAGCCACAGGCGCCGAGCCTGGTATTAGAAATTATAAGTAATCTAGAGATGATTTAAAGTATATAGGAGAATGTGTGTAGGTTACATTCAAATATACCATGTTATATTGGGGACTTAAGCATCTGCACATTTTGCTCTCTGGGAGTGGCTGGTCTGGAACCAGTCCTCAAAGATATTGATGGATGACTGTGTGAATAACACCCCAGTGAAAATCAAGAAAAGGCATGCTTTAAGGGTTAGAGACAGGGCCAGCTACCTAAGTCACACAGGGCCACTGTATTCAGAAAAGCCTAGTGCTTAGTTTAATGCTATGCTCCAGTCATTTTGAAATTTTTAATAAGTTTTGAATAAAGGGCCCGCTTTTAACATTTTGTTCTAGGCTCTTCAAAATTACATAGCCTGACTACAGAAGATATGCACATTTTGAAGGGTGGTCAAGGAATTGATCAGAGCCAAATCAATGTGTATGTGTAGAAAGACACTGTATTGATGTATTAATTGATATATTTTTCCGTCATTCTCTTTTATCTCCTGTGATTCTCCTTCCCTTTACTGGGGCAGCTTCTGGGAAATGATAACATAAGAGAAAGGAAGAGCAAACAAGAAATTTCTGCACTTCAGTTTTAAAATAGGTCTTGGCAAACAAATGCCTTAACAACAACAAAAAAAAAGTGTTATGAGTTGTAAGAGTCTGGCTTTTGAAGACTTTAGAACAGAATAATAGTTTTGGAAGAAAATGTTCTCAGTTCAAGAGTTTTTCCACCCCTGCAACTATAATCTCCTTGAGAAAGAAGAGTTAGCTAATAGACACTGATGTTTTTTAGAGAGGGACCCTGTGCTGGGCCTGCACCTGGAGAAAGCTTTGGGGGTCCAGAAGCAGAGAAAAGCTGAGCTGCACCTCACTTTCAGTGTGGAGCCAGAAGGCAGCAAGCTTCACCGTTTCCCTTAAGTCAGCATGGGTATCTAAAGAGAGGGGCATGAGACACCTTCATGTGGTCCCTGACATAGCAGCAGAAAGCCTTCCAGAAAGACCAAGCCGTGAGCAAAGGCCATTGATAGAAAACTGGACCTAAGAGGCTTTATGGTCAGGAATAACAAGGGTCTTCATGGACTCACACCTGAGTCTAAGTGGGACAAGAGGGTATCTCAGAAGATGCCGGTGAGGATAGATACGCACCAGGGACCAGGCCCCTCTCTGATGCCTTGGCACAGCCTAACTCTTCCCAGGTTAGGCACAGCAAGGGCAAGGGAAAGGTACCTTTAATATTAGATACCAAAGTAAAATAGAAATAATATAAGTTGAAATTTTTTTAATTTTAAATTTTGAAAAATTCTGACCTGAGATTCTTCCCAGCTATGCATATTTCTCATGGGTGCAACTTTTTGAGCCACATTATCTCCTCAGAACTCATCAAACACCTGAAAAAAATATGACTGAAGAATAAACACTCTTCTGTTCTTTTAAGTGTTTTTACATTTCATTAATAGTTGAATTGGTGTCTGGCTCCCAGGATACTTTGATAAACATCTCAGACAGCATTATTCACATTGCATTCACATTTTTAGAGGAGTGATTTCTCAGACTTGGCATACTTTAGCAGTGAACTCTCTTTTCAAAGAAAACATGAAGAAACTCAATACATAGATAGGCGTGTTCTCTTGTTGGAGGTCAGAATCTGCCCCTTCCTCACTGTTTCCTTTCACCCCTGAGAAGGCTCTGGAGATATACCTGTTACCCTGGTGACTTGTACACAGCTTGAAAACCACAACATGTTTAGACTACTCCAATCCTGATGATCTCATGAAAAAGAACTGAAATGGTGAACAACTCACTTAGCAGTTGCCAAGTCTATAAAGTACACTGAGTAAGGCAATCCTCATTAAAATCTCCCTGAGGCGTTAAGGATATCTACACTTAGCCTTTCTAGTCCTCTCTCCCCATCTCTGAGAGTAGTCTTTGGTGGGCCCAGGAATCTGCATTTTCAAAAGGCTACCCTCCCCCACCCCCACCCCACACCATTTATTCTATTATGTGTTCTGGATGAGAACCTTGGAGGAAGATATCTTTGAAGACTACTATCAACAATAAAATCCCATAAATAGCAATTTGGGAGAAGAGATTTCTTCTTACATTTTACTGAAATCCTTTAAGTGATTGGAATCATTTGCTTGTTACCTTAGCTTGATGATCCAGTTGGAACAAACTATGGAGGGTAGGAGAATTTTTAAAAACTCATAGGAGGTAGAAATAATACATTTTCAATTTCAGTGGTGTTAAATTAGACTGAGTAGCGAAACAAATTCTATTCTCTTAAGAAAGCAAGAATTTCTCTCTAGTAAAAAGAGTCCTTGAAATAGTTATTTGTCCTTGGCTCATCTTAAAAATCATGGCTCATTGCCAGGTGGGTATAGAAAAATGATTTTATTCATGTAAATGACAATATTGCCTTCAGGAGGTAGGAATGTTAAAAACAGTGTTTGAAAATTTTAGAGCCTAGTTACCATACAATTAAATTAAATCTCAGCTACAGTCTCACCTTCCCTTAGAAGAGTATTATTCTATTTTGGTTAAATATTTAAAAATTAACCTATAAGGAAATGAAAATCATCATCATTTTAATCTTGCTTCATATTTGTTTAATAATATCAAGTGATTAATTTTCTAATTAAGGAAATGGAATTGATTTTGGAAAGTTATGTAGTATTCATGGTTGAAGTTTTCAATATTTCATTATGACATTTAGCCCAGTTTAATAAAAATTCTTCTGCAGTTTTCTAAAGAGTTTTCCCAGAATATGTCCTATTTCTGCTGCAAGAGGTTAATAGAGGTCACGCACACAAAATATTTCTATTTGGTCTTGAAAGTGATTTGGGGAATACATATATATAAATTTGGGTTTGAATTTTAAATACCTGAATTAAAGTTCTCAGAAAGTTTTTTAATAATAGGTTCTTTTACCTCAAGACTATTTATAGACTGAGAATAAAAGGTACAGGCAGACTTTTGTTGAAGTATTGCACCCAGCTCCATCTCTATGTACTCAGACGCACCAGGGAACCTGCTCCTTCTGAAAATGTTGACAGATTATATGGTAATTCTGCACAGCCTTCTGTGACTGAAACAAATCAAGATCTAAGTATAGGGTTCTGAGGGGAATAGAAGGAACACAATTTTGGAGTGAATTGTTGGAGACTTCTATCCTTTTATCAAGGTAAAGTTCTATATGTAATGTGGTAAATGTACTTTTTTATATCACAGTCACTAGCCATATACAGTTATTTAAATTTAAAGGTAAATTAATTAAAATTCAATGGAATTTAAAATTTGGCTCTACAGAAACACCAGTCACATTTCAAGTGCTCAGTAGCCACATATGAACATTACCATCATCACAGAAATTTCTGGTGGAAGTATAGGTCTCAAATACTGGTTCCAACTATTGAACACTAATTCTGAAGAAGAGTTGTATCTCTCCCCTTGTTCTGGGTCCTCCCCAATTCAATTATGCTGAGCTCCCCTATCTTGAGGATTGGTTTTCACTTTACGTTTCATGTGATTTTGTCTCTGTATACTTTTGTAGACCCTACCTTAGCATTTGGATACTGTTGTGGTCTTTCTCAGTTATCTATTTAACTTTTCATGATTCTGCAGATTAGTGGGACTTAGCTGGTGGTTTTTCTTCTTCATGTGGTATTGACTAGAAACCAATGTGTGACTACAGCCTGCTGAGCTGGAATGTCCAGGATGGTTTTCCCTACATGTTGGGCACCTTACATAGGGTGACTGTGAGCTGGCTGGGTTTCTGTCTCTCTCTCATAGTGTAGCCCAACCCTGGTTTCATTTGGTAAACAAGCAAGGCAGAAGTTGCCAGATCTCTTAAAGGAGTTAAGGCCCACAACTTGCATAGCACCACTTCTGCCATGTTCTATAGGTCACAGCGAGTCACAGTGCCAACTAGAGCGAAGAGGAAAGAAAACAGTCTTGACAGTTGACAGGAGGGCAGCTTGCATGTACAGGAGAGGATGAATAATGGCAGTTATCACTGTAAGCTTATTCCATTGTTTTCTATTTTATCTAATCCCCTTTTTTTAGGCTGGGTGCAGTGGCTCACACCTGTAATCCTAGGACTCCAGGAGGCCTAAGTGGGTCCACTGCTTGAGCTCAGTAGTGAAAGACCAGCCTGAGCAAGAGTGAGGCCCCATCTCTGCTAAAATAGAAAAATTAGCCAAGTGTTGTAGCAGGCACCTGTAGCCCCACCTACTTGGGAGGCTAAGGCAGGAGGATGGCTTAAGCCCAAGAGTTTGAGCTTGCTGTGAGCTATGACACACATTGCTTATCCCAGGGCAACAGAGTGACAGTCTGTCTCAAAAAAAAAAAAAATTCTCTTTTTTTGGTCATCATCGGTGTTCTTAATGATAAATATATACTACCTTTGTATCAGTATATTTAGCAATAAATAACCACTTTATAAATTATACACACAATGATATATACTGATAAATAATATTTTCGACAGCATCTAGGAACCAGATGTGGAGTCATTACAAGTTGTTGTGGTAAGAAAATTAGAGGAAGATGAATGTGAAATGAAGATTTTCCATCAAACTTTTCTCTCTCAACTGCCTCTTGGAAAGTCACAACACACATAGTGCTGTAAAAATCTGAGCAGTCCTAAGTAAAAGACTTTTTTGAAAGGAAATTTGGGTTTATCTCCATTGGTATTTACCCATTGAGAGATGGTTTCCACACTTTGAGATGCTTATGAAGAAATTCTGAGGCAGGTAAATTATAAGTAAATAGAAATGTGTGATGTTAAAACTCATTCATAACTTAAAAATGCAATTGAAAATCAAAATACCATATTTTACAAATTATATTCTCCACAATTAGAATATTAATACTGTCCAGCATGAGAACATATGTGTGTGCATGTATGAGAACATATGTGTGTGTACACAGGTATGTTGGGAAGGGATGAGGGTAATAGAAGCACGTAAGAATATAAATTTAAATTTTTTAAAGGGGATTTTGACACTTTTGATCAAAATGTAAAAGCCATATCATTTAAGTTAGAATTTCTGCTTTGGAGAGTCTGAGCCAAGATGGCAGACCAGAAGGATCATTCAACTTTTCCTTCTGAGATCTCCTAGAATGACTGGGAGAGAAGAGAGAACCTATCCATACCTGGCATGAGGACCTTACCCACAGTCATAGCTCAGGGAGCACAATTAGGAGGTGGTGAGCTGGATATAATGTATGATCCAGAGCAGTGGAAATCTAATGAATTAGGCAAGTGATTGCAACTGGAATTTGCTACCCTCCCCCCTATAGGTCTGGGACAGGAGGAAATCTTTCTGGAGTTTTCAGTTGTTGGAGGAAGCTGTGCATTGAGTGGAAATCTTGAAAGAGTGGGCAAACTCAAACAGCATACAGCAACCAGATTAGAATTCTGGTTGGGGTAGTCTTTCCATAGGTTTAATGGCTGGTGAGGCAGCCATACTGAGAAGGTCTTGGTGGCCAGGGGGCTGGCACTGTGGGAGGGTCATGAATAGGTCTTATCAGGTGCTTAAAATATAGCCGTCTTATTTCCGCCTGCTGGGATCAGAGCTCCACTTTTGGGACAGGCTGAGGGGCTCCTACACCCCCTGTGAGACCTGCCCCTGGGGATTCTTGTCATTTTTTGGGGAGGGGGTCTAGGTTTGAACCCACCACCTCTGGTATATGGGGCCGGTGCCCTACTCCTTTGAGCCACAGGTGCCACCTGGATTCTTGTGATTTTTAAAATCCCAACCTGGCAGGGTCTGAATACTGAGGAAACAATCAGGCAATCACCAAAGACAACTAAGTTTGGAATAAGGACCATAGAAGTTACTGGCTGTGCTGGCTCCTAAAAACCACAGTGCCATCTGGTGTCCCAGTGACACATTGCAACATACTGTCACCAAAAGCAAGGACTCCTGTTTAAATCAAAGGAGAAAGTGAGAATGAAAAAGGAGAACAAGGAGGTGAACAAGAAGAAAGAACACATGAGGAGGAACCAACAGAAAAAATCAGGCAACATGAAAAACCAGAGGAACTCCTCCATGGGACCATGAGGCAACTACTGCAGTAGACTCCACCCATAAAGAATTAATGGACTTGACAGAAGGGGAATTTAAAATATGGATTATAAAGACAATAAAAGGAATGGATGAGAAAATGGAAAGACAGAAGCAAAAATTGGATGAGAGATATGTAGAATATATATGGCAAGCTTAAGTAAATGAAGGAGACAATCAGGGAATGTAAAGATGCAATAGGAAGTATCAAAAATAGGTTAGACCATAGAGAAGAAAGAACCTCAGAACTAGAGGATAACATTTTTGAGTTAACCCATGTAGTTAAAGAGGCAGAAAAGAAGAAAGAGAAAGCAGAACAGGTGCTTAGATAACTACAATACTCCATGAAATGTTCAAATATATGAATAATAGGGATTTCTGAAGGGGAAGAAGAATGTCCCAAGGGAATGGAAGCCCTACTGGAGACTATCATAAAGGAAAACATCCCAAGTTTTACTAAAGTAAAACTACTTTACTACTCCTTTCAGATGGATATTAAATCCCAGGTCATCTCAACTCAAACAGAACCTTTCCAAGATACATTGTAATGAACCTATCCAAAGTCAAGATGAAGGAGAAAATTCTGCAGCAACCAACTGACCTACAAAGACAGAACCATTAGGATGATAGCAGACTTTTCAACTGAAACCTTCCAAGACAGTAGAGCATGGTTATCCACCTTCAGGATTCTTAAACTAAACAATTTTCAGCCCAGAATTCTGTATCCTGCTAAAGCAAGCTTCAAGATTGATGGAGAAATCAAATATTTTGTGGATATACAAGCACTAAGGAAATTCACCACAACAAGACTAGCTCTATAGGAAATACTTAGCCCTATTCTCAAAACTGATGACCTCAATGGACCACCAGCAAAATAAACACCCAGAACCTAATGGTCAAAATATAGCTTCCACCATGGCCCAAAGGATAAAACTACAAAATGGATTTTCACAAAATAAGATGAATAGAACTGCACCACACTTATTAATTCTCTTAATAAATGTCAATGGACTGAATTCACCACTGAAGAGACATAGGCTGGCCGATCAGATGAAAAACCACAAGCTATCCATGTGCTATCTCCAGACACACCTAGCCCTGAAGAACAAATAAAGACTCAGGATTAAGGGATAGAAAACAATATTTCAAGCAAATGGAAATCAGAAGAAAGGAGAGGTTGCAATCTTATTTTAGATACAAGCCGATTTAAAGCACTAAAGTTGAGAAAGACAAAGATAGACAGTATTATAGTCAAAAGATCAATTCAACAAGAACACATTTCAATTTTAAGTATTTATGCACCCAACTTAAATGCTCCCAGATTTATGAAACAGACCTGATGGATCTGAGCAATATGATATCCCATAATACCATAATAGTTGGGGACTTTAACACCCTACTGACAGAACTGAACAAATCCTCTAAACAGAAACTAAGCAAACATGCAAAGGACTTAAATGTGACCCTAGAACAAATGAGATTAATAGACATATACTGAACACACCATCTCAAAGCTAAGGAATATACATTTTTCTTGTCAGCCCCTGGTACATACTCCAAAATTGACCACATTTGTATCTTAAGATACAAATCAAACTTCAGCAAAATTAAAAGAACAGAAATTACAACTTGTATCTTCTCAGACCACAAAGCAGTAAAGGTGGAACTCAATTCCAATAAAAATGTTCATTCCCACACAAAGATGAAATTAAACAATCTTATGCTGAATGACAGTTGAATTCAGGAAGAGATAAAAGAAGAAATTGTTAAATTCCTCAAACATAAAATCAATGAAGACACAAGTTAGCAAAACCTGTGGGATACAGTAAGAGGGAAATTTATTGAATTAGATGCCTACATTCAAAATATAGAAAGAGAGCACATAAACAAACTCATGAACCATCTTATGGAATTGGAAAAAGAAGAACAATCTAATACCAACCCCAGCAGAAGAAAATAAATAGTCAAGACTAAATCAGAGAAGAATAAAATTGAAAACAAAAGGATCACTCAGAAAATTAACAAAACAAAAGATTTTTTTGAAAAAATAAATAAAATCAATAAACCTTTGGCCAGATTAACTAGAAATGGAGAAGTAAAAATTTCTAACAACCTCAATCATAAACGATAAAGGAAAAATAATAACAGATGCCACAGAGATATAAGAGCTCATCTCTGAGTACTACGAGAAACTCTATGCCCAGAAAATGGTCAATGTGGAGGAAATGGATCAATACGTGGAATCAGGCCCTCTCCCTAGACTTAATCAAGAAGAAGTAGATCTCTTGAACAGATGGGTTTCAATCACTGAGATCAAAGAAGCAATAAAAAAAAGTCTTCCCAACCACCACAACAAAAAAATCCCTGGTCCAGATGGCTTTACACCAGAATTCTATCAAAACTTCAAAGACAAGCTTATATCCATACTTCAGAAATTATTCGAAAAAACTGAGAAGGAAGAAATCTTCCTCAACATGTTCTATGAAGCAAACATCACCCTGATACCAAGACCAGGAAAGACACAACAAAATTCTCAATAAAATCCTAGCCAATAGATGACAGCTATACATTTAAAAAAAAAATCATTCATCATGATCAAGTAGGTTTCATCCCATCAACGCTGGTTTAACATACACAAGTCCATAAAGGTAATTTACCATATTAACAGAAGCAAAAAAAAAAAAAAAGACTATATGCTCCTCCCAATAGATGCATAAAAAGCATTCAGTAAAATTCAAAATCCTTTTCTAATTAGAACTCTGAAGAAAATAAGCATAGGTGGCACATTTCTTAAAGTGACTGAAGCTCTCTATGACAAACCCACAACTAATATTAGACTAAATGGAATAAAACGGAAAGCTTTTCCACTTAGAACTGAAACAAGACAAGGCTGTCCTCTCTTACCACTGCTATTCAATACAGTGCTGGAAGTTCTAGCTACTACAATCAGGTAAGAGAAGGAACTAAAGGACATCCAAATGGGGGTAGAGGAGGGCACACTCTCCCTCTTTGCTCATGATATGATCTTATACTTAGAGAACCCCAAAGACTCAATTCCAAGGTTCCTGGAAGTGATCAATACAGTAATGTCTCAGGATATAAAATCAATGTCCACAAATCAGAAGCTTTTGAATATGCCAATAACAGCCAAGATGAGAAGCTAATCAAGGACACAATTCCCTTCACAGTAGCTTCAAAGAAAATGAAATACCTAGAAATATACCTCACAAAAGTGGTAGAGGACCTCTGTAAAGAAAATTTTGAAACCCTAGGAAAAGAAATAGCATATGATATTAACAGATGGAAGACCATACATGCTCATGGCTGGAAAGAATCAACATTGTTAAAATGTCTATACTTCCCAAAGTAATCTAAAGATTCAATACCTTCCCCATTAAAATACCAAAATCATACTTTTCAATATTTGAAAAAAGTAATTCTTCATTTTATATGGAACCAGAAAAAAAATCTGTATATAGCCAAGGCAATTCTTAATAATAAAAACAAAGCCAGAGGCATCAGCCTACCAGGCTTTAGGCTGCTCTAATTGGCCATAGTGATCAAAACAGCATAATATTGGCACAAAAATAGAGACATAGACATCTAGAACCAAATAGAAAACCATGAAATGAAACTAACATCTTACAGCCACCTAATCTTTGATAAACCAAACAAGAATATACAGTGGGCAAAAGAATCCCTATTAAACAAATGGTGCTGGTAGAGCTGGATAACCATATGTAAAAGAATGAAATTGGACCCACACCTTTCTCCACTAGCTGAAATTAATTCAAGATGGATAAAAGATCTAAATCTAAGGCATGAAACAATAAAAACCCTTGAAGAAACTGTGGGGAAAACACTTGAAGTTATTGGACTGGGGAACGACTTTGTGAAGAAGACTTCAGTGGCAATTGCAACAACAACAAAAATAAACAAATGGGACTTAATTAAATTGAATAGCTTTTGTATAGCTAAGGAGACAACACCAAAGCAAATAGACAACCATCAGAATGGGAGAAGATATTTGCATATCATGAATCAGACAAAAGTTTGATAACTAGGATCTATAGAGAATTCAAATTAATCAACATAAATAAAAACCCCAACAATCCCTTTTCTTTATGGGCAAGAGAGATGAATAGAACAGTCTCTAAAGAATACAGATGAATGGCTAACAAACATACGAAAAAATGCTCATCATCCCTAATTATCAGAGAAATGTAAATAAAAGCCACCCTGAGATATCACCTAACCCCTGTGAGAATGGCCCACATCAAAAAATCCCAAAGCTGCAGATGCTGGCGTGGATGTGGAGTGAAGGGAACATTTTTAAACTGCTTTAAACTGCTGGTGGGGCTGCAAAATAATGCAACCCTTTTGGAAGGAGAATCCTCAAAGAACTCATATTATACCTCCCATTTGATGCTGCAATCACATTACTGGACATCTACCCAGAAGGAAAAAAAATCATTTTATCATAAGGACATTTGCACTAGACTGTTTATCACAGCTCAATTTACAATTGCCAAACTGTGGAAACAACCTAAATGCCCACCAATCCAGGAATGGATTAACAAGCTGTGGTATATGTACATCATAGAATACCATTCAGTCACTAAAAAAGATGCAGACTTTACATCTTTTGTATTAACCTGGATGGAGTTGAAACACATTCTTCTTAGTAAAGCATCACAAGAATGGAGAAGCAAGAATCCAATGTACTCAATTCTGAGATGAGGACAATTGATGACCTAGTACATGGTGGGAGGTGGAGGAATGAGGGAGCAGAGAGAGGGAAGGAGGGATGGGGGGAGTGTCACAGTGTGTGACATGCCTCCTGGAAGTGGGACACAATTTTAAAAGGGCCTTTACTTAACAAATGCAATCAGTGCAACCTGGTTCTCTGTACCCTCAATGAATCCCCAACTATAAAAAAAAATAAAAAATAATAAAAAACACAACATTGAGAAGATAGGGAAGAGAATATTGATTTAAAAAAAAACAAAACAATGTCTGCTTTTGGGAATTCACCCTATATGTAATGTATCCTTAGTGACTCCTCCTTTTTAACACACTTCATACATTTAGTGATTTTTTTTTTTTGTCTCTTGAGGAAACAGAAATTTCAAATTATGAGAACACCAATTATTCTCAAGTAAGTCATAGCAGGATCTGCATGTTCTTTTTTAGAAAGAAGAAACTTCACAATTTACTCACATAATAACTGCAGTTTATAGAAAATCTCTTATAAAAAAATTTTCTGGCTGGCTGTTTAATATACTTTACCAAACTAACTAGAGATACTTTCCCTTGGAACTCTTGGGTTATTAAAGGGGCACTCCACAATGATTTCTATTTTAGTCAAAAAAGCCAGAACCTGCCCCCCCCCCCCAAAGATGTCACTCACCAGTAGTTGACCATCCCTGTAATCATTTGGTAAAACATGGTAAATCCAGACAGCTCAGATATTGAAAATAATTCTGATCACTGGGAGCAAACTGAAGCTAATATGATAACATCTAAATGTTGAATAATGTTGCTCTGAGTAGAGAATAAAAAAGTTGTACAAAAACTCTTTTTAATTGGTTTCTCACTCCCTTGGGTCCCCTAAATTTCTGCTCCATTACTTATTATGACCAAAATTAGGCTTTGCTTAACTGTGCAGTGGTTCTCAATCTTCTTAATGCCGTGACCCTTTAATACAGTTCCTGTGGGTTGCGACCCACAGGTTGAGAACCTCTGGAAGGGGTTCATCCTCAATTTCGAAAGCATCCAATTCAATTTGACATATAGGACTGATGCAGTTTTGTTTGGAATCTTTGACAAAGGGGGGAATAATCCTGGTAGAGATCGGTTACATCAATTGTACACATCCATGCAAAGGAATATTTATACAAATTGCCATAAAGTAAAAAATGTAGAACTATATATACTCATACGAAATGATGTGCAAAATACATTAAAGGGAAAAAGAAAGGTACAGAATAGTAGACAAAATATGTATTCAACTGAGTAAAATGAAAATGTGTGTGTGTGTGTTTGAATCCAGACAGAAAATTTCTAAAAAGGCCTATGTTAAGAAATCTTACAGTGGTCATCTCTGGGAAGAATATAGGATGGAGATGGGAAAAGTTTTAACTATAACTTACCCATTATTTAAAAAAAAAACACCCAAGCAAGCATTACTTTTATAGATTAAAAAAATGAATTAAAAGACAAAACAGTTGGCTAAAAACAAAAAAGAAACATTTGAAGGTAATGTGTTCTAAAACAATCCCAGGTGAACCAAGTTACATGATCATTATAATCTGAAACACATGGCAGTTGATGGCTTTACAATGCACAGTGAAGAATTTGGGGTTTGGAGCCTGACTGATCCAGAATTAAATCCTAAGTGCACAACACACAGAGTAGAGCTTTGGGTAGGTCAAAGAAGCTTTCTGAGACTCAGTTTTCACATCTGTCAAATGGTTGCAATCATGCCTTCCTTATAAGCTCATTGTTAGAATAACTATGCTGTTTAAATACTTGGCTTCATATTGGCCTTATAGTAGCTGCTCAGTAAACAGTTGCTGCTCTGACTACACTGTATACAAGCTGTATGGAATTGAGAAAATCTCAACATCTCTTAAATTCAGTTTCTATAATACATCAGGAAACAGAAAAAAAATTATAGTTGCCATTTTATTGGCTACAAAGAGCTGAGTTCAGGCAATTGACAAAGAGTATTTTTAATATCCTTGCAAAATTTTCCTAAAAGCCATACACGGGAGTGGATTCTAACTCATGGGATAGAAGAAAAACATAAGTTTTCATTAAGTCCCCTTCATGATTATCCTACAAAAGTCAGTTCTAGTTGAATGCCCTCCCAAGGCATTCTCTTTTTATGTTTTACTGCTCAAAACCTTGTTAGTTTATTCCTGTGTTGAAGATTACTGGCTCATATCCCTGGGCAGTAA
The DNA here is from genome assembly GCA_963574575.1 of Galagoides demidoff. Classification (NCBI taxonomy): domain Eukaryota; kingdom Metazoa; phylum Chordata; class Mammalia; order Primates; family Galagidae; genus Galagoides; species Galagoides demidoff. Next base: position 9,497 of record CAUYQV010158712.1, on the reverse strand, counting down.
TGACAGTTAACATCCTGGCAAATTTATTTTAATCAGAAATCTCCTCTCAGTTAGACCGCAGCTTAAAAAAGAAATTGAATAAACTTTTTTTTATTATGGGTTTTCTGGTTTCACTCTATAAATATTCCCACAAATCTACAACTGTATATACTAGATCATTTTGTCCCCAAATATTAGTTGGCTCAAATATTTGTCTAGAAATAGAAAGAAAAATCATCTGTTAGCAGTTAAAAAAAAGAGTCTTTGTCTGTGTTTGACTAAAACCCCTGACAAATACCAGACCAGCTTTTTATGGGAAGCCAGTCAGCTTGATTTATTTATCATGTGTATATTTGTGAGCAGAAAAAGGTACTTGGCGTAAAAATCCTTAAGGAAATATACTTCTCAGTCCTTTCAAATTACTCTCTAAGCAAATTCTATAAAATGTCATAAATTAGCCATTTAATCCATTAGTCTTTATTTCTAGTGGATGTCATTACCACACCCAACAATTCTCTAATATCCTCTCATTCAAATGTCAGTCTATGTTCAAATGTCTCTTCTGTCATAAAGTATGTATTTTTGAATCAAAGTCCAAACAAGATCTACATATTATATTTGGCTATGTCTCAAATATATAAAATAAAACTTATAGAATTAAAATGAGGATTACCCAAGTCCGCCATAATAGTGGGAGAATTTACATGCTTCTTTCACTAAGAGCAAGCTGCTTTTTCACAAGCAGGAAAAAGTCACCAAATGTAGAGAAGATTTGAATATAGGAGAAATAAATTTGACTTAGATGATATGAGTACAGAACACAGAATACTCCACTCAATGGTGACATTTTCTTTTAAGCTCAAAGGGAGCAAATCTTAATTGATCACACACTGGTCCATAAAACAAGTCTCTACAAGGTTGACAGGATTAAAAACATAGAGAATATCTTCTTTGATTATTAAACTAGATTCAACAAGAAATCAATAATGAAAAGAAAAATAGGAAAAAACCCAAACGTTTGGGGATTAAGCAAATACATTTATATAATTTATAAACAAAAGAAGTTATGATGGTGATATCTGGCATACAATAACATGAAGGTATTATTTTAATATGTTATTTTATTATTTCAATAAACGTGTTCTTCAACAAAGTTGGAAGACACCAAAAACTCTCAACTATTCACAAAAGAAACACTGGAAAATTGAACTACATAGAAAGCTCAGACACTGTTCTTTCATTTTTTTTTTATTATGGTATAATACAAACACCATAAAATTTACTGTTTTAATCATCTTAAAGTATACAATTCAGTAGAATTTATGGCATTCACAATAAAATAGTTACTCCCCATTCTCCTCTCTTCCCAGTTGCTGGCAACCACTAATATACTTTCTGTCTCTGAATTTGACTATTCTGGAAATTTAATATAAATGGAGCCATAAGTCTATAGCCTTTTGTGTCTGGCTTTTTTCACTTAGCATAATTTTTCAGGTTTAATCCATGTTGTAGCACATAGCAGTACTTTATTATTTCTTATGGCTAAATAATATTCCATTGTAAGGTTATACGCTATTTGTCTGTTCACCAGTTTCTGGGTTGTTTCCACCTTCTGGCAATTGTGTATAGTGCCGTTCCACACATTTTTGTACAAGGTTTTGTTTGAACAAGGTTTTCAATTCCTTTGGATATATATCTAGGAGTGGAATTGCCAAATTATCTGTAAATCTGCATTTGATTTATTAAAGAACTGTCAAACTGTTGTCCACAGAAGCTGAATTGCTTTATGTTCCCACCAGAAATGCATGAAAGTCCTAATTTCTCTAGATCTAATTAACACTTATTCTTTTACTTTCTTTTTTTTTTTTTTTGTCTTTTTTTCATATACAGCCATCCTCAGTGGTACAGAGTGTATTTTTTAAATTGCATTCTAATTTTTATTTGCATTTCTCTATGACTGGTGATACTGAATATCTTTTCACATGCTTGTTGACCATTTGTATATCTTCTTTGGAAAAATGTCTACTCAAGTTCTTTGACCATTTTTTTTTTAATTTATTTTTTTGAGACAAAGTCTCACTATGTCACCCTGGGTAGAATGCCATGGCATCACAGCTCACAGCAACCTCAAACTCTTTGGGCTTAAGTGATTCTCTTGCCTCAGCCTCCAGAGTAGCTGAGACTACTGGCAACCAGCACAACACCAGGCTATTTTTTGGTTCGAGTTGTCATTGTTGTTTAGCAGGCCCAGGCTGGGCTCGAACCCGCCAGTCTTGGTGTATGTGGCTGGCATCCTACTCACTGAGCTTTGGGAGCTGAGCCTCTTTGACCATTTTTTAAAGAAATTGTTCATGTTTTTATTGTTGAGTTGTAAGAGCTCTTTGTATATTCTGGGTCTAGATTCTTATCGGATATGTGATTTCCAAGTATTTCCTCTTATTCTGATTTGGTTTTTCATTCTCTTGACAGCATCCTCTGACACACAAAAGTTTTTAATTTTGATGGAGTCCAGTTTATCTATTTTCGTTTTTGTTGCTATGCTATTAGTGTCATCTAGAAGGAACCGTTTCCAAATCCAAGGTCATGAAGAGTTACCTCTGTATTAATTTCCTAGGCTGCTATTAACAAAGTACCCAAAACTAGGTGGCTTAAACAAACAAAAAATTTATTGTTTCATAGCCCTGGAGGCTACCTGCCCAAAGATGTCAGCAGCAATAGGCCACACTCTGTCTGACAGCTCTAGGGGAAAATCCCTCCTTGCCTCTTCTGAGTTCAAGGTTTTGCTGGCATTCCCTGGCATTCATTCCTTGGCTTGTAGAAGCATCTCCCCAGTCACATAGCCGTATTCTATCTGTGTGTATTCACATCACCTTCTCTCTGCCCAGGCCTGTCCTTACATCCACATTTCCTCTTTTTATAAGAACACCTGTCAAATTGGATTAGAACACACCCTAACAACTTCATTTTAACCTGACTACCTCCGTACAGAATCCAGTTTCTAAATAAGATCACGTTCTGAGGTATTTGGGGATAGGATTTCAACATATCTTTTTTTTTGCAGTTTTTGGCTGGGGCTGGGTTTGAACCTGCCACCCCCAGATATGGGACCGCCCCCTACTCCTTGAGCCACAGGCACCACCCCAACATATCTTTTATTGGAGACATAATTCAACCCCAAACAACCCCTTTGTTATAACAATTTTATAGTTTTAGCTCTTATGTTTAGATCTTTGATCCATTTTTGAGTTAATTTTGTATATATTGTTCATGAGATGAGAGTCCAACTTCCCAACACCACTTGCTGAAGTGACTATTTTTCCCTATTGAATGGTCTTGTCACCCTGGTTAGAAATCCATTAACCATAAATATATGGATTTATTTCTGAACTTCCCGTTTCCTTCAATGTTCTATGTGTCTATTCCTATGTCATTCCACCTGTCTTACTAACTGTAACTTTATAGTTGTTTTGAAACTGAGAAATATGGGTCTTCCAACTTTGCTCTTTTTTCAAAATTGCCTTACAATACCACAGGAATTTTAGGATCAGCTTTTTCATTTCTGCCAAAAGTCACTGGGGTTTGGATAAGGGTTGAGTTGATTCAGTAAATTGCTTTTGAGATTGTTGCCATCTTAACAATATTAAGTCTTTTAATCTCAAACATTGGACACCTTTCCACTTATTTAGATCTTTTTCAAACAATGTTTTGTAGTTTGTACTGTACAAGTCTTGTACCTACTTGGTTAAATTTATTTTTAAGGATTTTATATTTTCCTTAATGCTAGTATAAGGTAATGCTGTACTCATAGAATGAACTAGGAATGTTACCCCTCTTCTATTTCTTTTAAGAGTTTAAAAAAGATTAGTATTAATTTTTTTTTAAACTTGGTAGAATTCATTGGTAGTCTTACTAATTTCACTCTTCTTTGCTTTTTCCTTAGTCAATCTAGCTAGAAGTTCATCAATTTCGATTTTGTTGATTCTTTCTATTGTTTTTCTATTGTCTATTTTTTTCATCTCTGCTCTGGCTCTAGGCTTTTCTCTCTCTCATTCCCTCCCTCCCTTCTTCCTTTCTCTCTTTCTTTTCCTTTCTTCCTTTCCTTTTGGACAGAGTCTCACTCTGTCACCCTGTGTAGAATGCTGTGGAAGTCATAGTTCACAGTAACCTCAAAGTCCTGAGTTCAGCAATCCTCTGGCCTCAGCTTCCTCAGTCACTGAGACTACAGGCTTCCACAACAATACCCAACTAGTTTTTCTATTTTAGTAGAGACAGGGTCTTCTGCTCTTGCTCATGCTGGTCTTGAACTCCTGAGCTCATGCAATCCACCAGCCTCCACCTCCCAGAGTGCTATAATCAAAGGGGAACCACCACACCCAAACCCCTGGGTTTTTCTTATTGAAAAAATTTTGTTTGTTTATTTTTCTGATTCAATCTTTTTAATTGCTATAGGTCTATTCACATTTTCTTTTTCTGCTTAAGTCAGCTTAGGTCACTGGAGTTTTTCTAGGAATTTGCCCATTTCATCTAAATTACCTGATTTGTTCGCATGTTGTTCATTATATTCTCTTATAGCCGTGTTTATTTCTTTAAGGCTAATAGTAATTGTTATGAGCTAAATTGTGTTCTCCCAGAATTCTTATGTTGAAGGCTTATCAACTAGTACCTCAGAATGTGATTGTTTCGCAGATAAATTGTCTTTAAATTACTTAAAGAGGTGATTAAGCTAAAATGTGGTTTTTAGGGTATGCCCTAATCTAGTCTCAAACTTTTGTGAAATTAGGACACACCAAGAGAAACTAGGGGTGTACTTGCATAGAAGCACAGCCATATGAATAGGCAAGAAATCAACTTCTTTCTGCAAGCTGGGAAAAGAGACCTCAGGGGAAACCAAAGGCACTGATGATCATGAACTACTAGCCTTCAAAACTGTGAAAAAAAAAATTCTGTTGTTATAGCAGCTCTGACAAATGAATACAGTAATGTTTTACTTTTATGTTTGATTTTACTGATTTGAGCTTTCCTTCTTTTTTTCTTAGTCTTGTTAAGATGAACAATTTTGTTCAACTTTAAGAAAAACAACTTTTGGTTTTATTGATTCTATTACTTTTCTGCTTTCTATTTCATTCATCTCCTCTCTGATCTTTCCACTAGCTTTGGGCCCAATTTGGTCCTCTTTTTCTAGTTCTTTAAGGTAAAAATTTAGGTTATTGATGTAAGATTTTTTTAAAAATATAGTCATTTGCAGCTGTAAATTTCCCTCTGAGTGCTGCTTTCTCTTTATTCCAAAAAATTGAAAATTATTATCATTTGTCCAAACGTATTTTCCAATTTTCCCTTGCATTTTCTTCTTCAACATTAGCTAAAGAAAACTCTTAATTTTTTTTTCTATTATTGATTTCTAGTTTCACTCCATTGTGGTTAGAGAACATATTTTGTATAGTTTCAATCTTTTAAAATAATTATAACTTATTTTGTAGCCAAACATGTGATCTATCCTGAAGAATGTTATATGTGCAGTTAGTTGAAAGGAATGTGTTTTCTGCTATTGTTGAGAGGAATATTCTGTATATATCTGAGATCTAGCTTTAGGTTTGTATGTTCAGATTTTCTATTTTCTTATTTATCTTCTGTCTCATTGTTCTATCTATATTTAAGTTGGCCATTATTGTAGACCTATTTCACCATTCTGCCATGTTATGCTTTATGTTGTGATTCTGCTATATAGGTATATGAAATTTATTTATAAAATAAATAATTCATAAAGTATAAATATAATGTATTTATAATTGACATATCTTCTTGATGGAATGATCTTTTCATTAATTGATAATGTCCTCCTATGTATCTTATCATAATTCCTGTCCTAAGGCCTATCCTGCCTAAGGTAACTACCCCAGCTCTCTTTTTATTACTATTGGTAGGGAATGACTTTTTTCTATTCCATAACTTTTAATCCATTTGTGTCTTGAATTAGACAGAATACAGTTGAGTTATATGTTTTTAAAAACCCATTCTGCCAATATATGCCTTTTAATTAGCAAAATTCAATACATTTTCATTTAATGTCAGCACTGAAAAGGATACACTTCAGCCTTTTTTCTGTTTGTTTTCCATATGTCTTATGTCTTTTTCTTTAATTTTGACTGATTGTTTTCTTTGTGTTTGATTCTTTTCTAGTGCATTATTTTGATTCCATTCTGATTTATAGTTCTTGAATATTTTTAGTAGTCTTAGTGTTTAACTTGGAATTATAATTAACTTTTAAATTTATAAGAATGCAGTTCGCAGGAAACCAATTACTCTTCATAATATACAAAAATTCTGCTCCTATATAACTCAATTTCTTCTCCTTGTTATATTTGTCACAAATTATATCTTTATATGCTGTGTGCCCAGTAACATAGAGCTATAATTATTATTTTATGCATGTGTCTTTTATATTATATTTTAAAAAATAGTTAGAAACCAAAGTACAATAATACTAGCTTTTATGTTTACCTAAGAAGTTACCTTCACCATATTCTTTATTGTTTATATGGCTTCAATTTTTAGTCTATTGTGTTTTAATTTTAGCTTGAAGGACTCCCTTTAGCATTTTCTTATGGGGTAGATCTAGCAATGAATTCTTTCAACTTTAGTTTATCCGGGAATGTCTTAATTTCTTATTAATATTTGAAGGATAGTTTAGTCAGATATAAAATTTGTGGTCGACAGGTTTTTTTGTTTTTGTTTTGTTTTTTTTTCTTCCAGCACTTTAAATATGTAATCTCATTGCCTCTGGCCTCCATAGTTTCTAATACAAAATAAGCTGTTGATGCTATGGAGGATCCCTTGTGTATGACAAGTTGCTTTTCACTTACTGCTTTCTTTGCCTTTGTCTTTAAATATTTGATTATTGTGTCTTGGTTTATAACTTTTTGAATCTATTCTACTTGGAGTTTATTGATCTTCTTGAATGTATAGATTTATGTCTTTATCAAATTTGGGAAACTCTGGGCCATTAATTCTTTTAACTTTTTTTCTTTCTTTCCACCTTTCCCTCTCCTTCTGGGAGGGGAATGGTAATGTGGGTATGGTAATCTTGATGGTGTTACACAGGTTTATTAGGCTGTGTTCATTTTTTTCTTAATTCTTTTTTCTTTCTGCTCCTAAGACTGGATGATTTCAACAAACCTACCTTCAAATTTGCTGATTTGTTCATTTGTCTATTCAAATCTGCTGTTGAACCTCTCTAGTGAATTTCTCATTTCAGTTATTTTACTTTGAAGGTCCAGAATTTTTATGTGGTTCCTTTTTATAAATTCTATCTTTTTGTTTTTATTCTCTATTTGGGGAGACATCATTATCCTGGTTTCCTTTATTTATTTGGCCATGGTTTCCTTTAGCTCATTGTACATTTTTAAGACAATTGATTTAAAGTCTTTTTATAGGAGGTCTAATGTCAAAAACAGTTTCTATCTATCTTTTTAATGGTAATAGCTACAATTTCCTTTTTTTATGCCTTAGAATTTTTGTTGAAAAATGAACATTTTGAGTATTGTAAATTATATTTTCCCTTCTCCTTAGAAATTTTTGTTGGTGCTTTTTGTGGATTTTTAGTTGTTACAAATTTAGTTGTTAAAACAGTTTATTCTGAGCCTACTGGTTGTGACTGATTGCCTGGAGCACATGTTCTCAAAAGGTTCTGAGAAAAATATGTCTGCGTTAGCCAGGTTATAATTTGGTTTATACATCCAATGAGATAGGAATTACATGTAAGATTATAAGTCAACATGTGGAAGGTATATATTGGTTTGGCCTGAAAAGGCTGGGCATCTTGAAGCTTATAGGTTTTAATTGGGTTTAAAAATTCTTTAATTTGTAATTGGTTAAAGAAACGAAGCTTTGTCTCCAGGATTGAAGTGTTTTAAGTTAATTATGTCTGTTAATCAGAGACAAACCAACAGACATTTACTGAAACTCAGGTGATCTGTTAAGTAAATCAATGGTGTGGCTTAACCATTGCCTTGCATAGCTATAGGCCCATTAATGACTGAATATCTTACTGTCATAAAGAATCATGCAAAAAGGGAGGATGCATATTGAGGTGTGTCTTACCTTTCTATCAGTAACTCAGTATTAAGGTCTACCTGGGGTATCCTTGGCCAAGAGAGAACCCATTCACTTGACTGAGAGGCTAAAAGTTTTATTTTGGTTCATGGTATTGTCAGTATAGTGACTCTTCTGAATAATTTTTATAAGGTTTGTTTTCTATATTGTGTGTGATATCTGAAGTCTCTGCTCCACTAACAGTGGTCAGCTAGTGGATTTCACAAAGATTTCCTTAAATGCCTAAAGCCAAAAACATCTTCCAGTCCTTGCAGATGGGCTGCATATGTGTGCATGTGTACATGTGTGTGTGTGTGTGTGTTGGGGCATTCCTTTAACACTCAGGTTGGCAGTTTGAACCTCTTCTTTTGCCTCACTTCCTGCTTGTGCAGAGCTGGAAGGCCAACCAGGGGACCTCCTCAGATCTGTTCCCAGCATGCATTCTACCTTTAGCATTCATATATACTTTGAGAATCCTAGATACTTACATATAGAAGATTTTTCAAAGCTTTTATTCCTCAAATATCTTACTTCATAGCTTTTCTCAAAGCCATTTATTGTTTTAATTAACTGATATGCTTAGCTCTAGGTGGCAACAAGTAATTCATTTGCCTTTAAGTGTCTTTGAAAATTTTGTCCACATAGCAGCTCCTTTGTCTTGTAAGAGTTACAGGCTGGATGAAAGAAAGGGCAAACTCTTTGTATGAGTCCTTGAGGAAGTGACCAGGTGCAAACAGATAATCACAATTCCTAGTAAACAAGATCAGCTTTGGTCCCTCCCTGAGCTGCCATCTTCCAGACCACTAGGCTGGGGAGAGAGCAATGGAGCAAGGATAAGTTAACACAGTTTTCACCAGTCACAAGTTATCCAGTAACATAGATAGTTTCTGTGTAAAATTGCTGGTTAACAACAATATGTTAAGATGTTAGAGGTGCTTTGGGGGAAAGACTCCCTATTCAATAAATGGTGCTGGCAGAACTGGATATCCACATGTAAAAGACTGAAACTGGACCCACACCTTTCCCATTCACAAAATTGATTCAAGATGGATAAGGCACTTACATTTAAGGCATGAAACAATAAAAATCCTCAAAGAAAGTATAGGAAAAACACTGGAAGATATTGGCCTGAGGAAAGACTTCATGAAGAAGACTGCCATGGCAATTGCAACAACAACAAAAATAAACAAGTGGGACTTAATTAAACTGAAAAGCTTCTGTACAGCTAAGGAAACAACAACCAAAGCAAATAGACAACCTACACAAAGGGAAAGGATATTTGCATATTTTGAATTAGACAAAAAAGCTTGATAACTAGGATCTGTAGAGAACTCAAATTAATCCACATAATAAAGTCAACAATCCCATATGTCAATGGGCAAGAGACATGAATAGAACCTTCTCTAAAGAAGACAGACAAATGGCGAACA
>CAUYQV010158709.1:0-17264 GCA_963574575.1 Galagoides demidoff | reverse complement strand
GCGAGTCTCCTGCCTCCGCCTCCCAAGTAGCTTGGGACCACAGGCGCCCGCCACAACGCCCGGCCATTTTTTGGTTGCAGCCATCATTGTTGTTTGGCGGGCCCAGGCTGGGGATTCGAACCCGCCACCTTAGGTGCACGTGGCTGGCGCCTTAGCCAATTGAGCCATAGGCGCCGAGCCCAAAGCTTTTAAAAATCAAACACTGGTTTTCTGACTGCAACTTGCATGATTTTTTTTCTTGTATTGTTACTTGAGATACAAAGGGTGACCAAAAAGTGTATACACATTTCAAGAAAGGAAAAACCTGTATTAAAATTGTAGTACTCCAGTCAGGTTTGACTTCTGCAATTGCAAGAGATACAGTACACAAGATAACAAAGGTTATCCATATATATTATCACAGTTTTGGTAGTTTTTTTTCCGTGCTTCAAATGTGTATACATTTTTTGGCCCCCCCTGTATATTGGATTAATCATCCATGAATTCTTTTCTTTCTACATTACAGTTTAAAAATCTTTCAGGAATGGGAAGCTTTTTTCCAAATCACAACAGATGCAGTTTTTGCTTTTGACTTAAAAAATATTACTTTTTGTAAAACCCCGTATCTGTTTAGTGGAGAAAAGAAGAAAGGGAAAAACAGTTTCTAAAATTGTCCTGGCCCACTGCACTGGCTCTCATCAATCTGGGCCTCTCAGGACTGATTACACTGCAGTCTTCCCAGGAAATGGAGGGAAGTTTGAGCTGAGACACAAACAGGAAGGCTCCAGGCAGCATTTGTCCAGCAGGCACCACCTCTGTAAATAGCTGCCTGAGGTGGGAATTAGTTCAGTGACTAGAAACTTCACTGCCCTTTGTTTCTGAGCCTGCTGGACTGTCTGAGTCTAGGCAGGGCTCAGCCAGCATGGGGTGGTGCCCGTTGGGGACAGCCTCCCTGCCTCTGGGCCATGCGGAGACACCCTCCCAGAGGTGCAAGACTGTGCTTCTGTCCTAAGAATGTCCTCCCTGGGATGTTTAACCTACCATGAGGTAAGGTTCCAGGCGCTTCCTAGTTCAGTAACTGGGACTCCAGATTGCTTTCTTCAGACTGGTGCTTCCTCTCAAAGTTAAAAGGAAGAGTGCAAATAATTGCTGTAGTCTTTTCCATTTTTAGAGGCTTATAGCTCTATTAGTTATTTGTAGGTGCATCTTCTTAAGTGATAATAAAGTGTGATTTTTGAAAGAAAGCAGATTTTTGTTGTGGTTTGGAGGTGAGGTTTTAGAGCTCAAATATCGAAGGAAAATAGGTAAGTCCTAATACTGATTTGAGGAGACTAGTTTAAAATGGGTTCTCAATAGAAGCATCAGATGAGGGGCTTAGAAGTCTTAGATTCCAGTTCCTGTTTTTGTGCTGGAGCCTTTAAACTATCTAATCCAATCTTTGCAGATAATTATCTAATTTTAAAAACATCTACCAGGGTAGAGTTTATTACCCTAGCAAGCTATTTCACTCTTTAATGGAATTAATGCATTTCTCTGGTCAGGCTACCAAGCCTTTCCTCTTGCTCTCTCTCTACTGTCGGAAAAAGGGCACAGACCTGAGTGGCTGTGAGTTGCCGGGGTCCTGGGCAAGCCAGGTGAGTGCAGGAGGGCTTTTCCCCAGGGGCCTGGTCTGCCAGGCAGGGAGGTGTGTGATTTCCATCTGACCATTTCTTCTGAGTTTTCCCTGGCGTCTGCCTCCTCCCCTTCTGCTCCTTCTTTGACACTAATTAGTACCTGTGTTAGGGTGTATTCTCGAAGCCAATGACCTAATTAGTCTGATCAATAGCAGGCAGAGACTCCACTTCAGGAAACGCAAATGAATGTTCTTCCCAGAAAGGCTTTCAACTGTATTGATTAACCTCTTTTCAAAGTTTAATTTTTTAGAGCGAATCATCCATATACCTACTTGTCAGAGACTCCCCATTTTGTTTTTTATTTCACTCTTGTTCTTGTCCTTTGTGTTGGACTTGTAGGGGAAGGAGGAGTGTTCAGAGAGGTGGTCTTGTTTGGATTTCTTTTTTTTTAAGAAATGACAATCATCTGTGTCACAGCATGATGGTTCCTTTTACTTAAGTAGGATCATTGATATTTACAAAACGGTGTTTGCAGGCTGCTTTACTGTGTTTAGATGGTCTTACTAGTGCATTTTATAATCATACGGTCAAGTCCTCTGACCCCATGAAGTCCCTCTTCAGGTTGGGTTAGGATTTGCGCAGTGAGCGCAGGGTAGGGGAGGGTGTTGCTGCTACTGTTTCAGTTTTACTTCAGACTTCAGGTGGTGTAAGCCCTTGACAGAGTGTAAATTTCTAGCATGGTGCTTAGAAAAATAGCTGAATGTGTTCATTTGTGAAAATCACAATTTAACACATGCTTTGATGATTATTACTAAATAGGGAGACTTTAAAAATTTTAAATCTCCCAAGTAACAATGGATTTCCATTATATTTAGAAATTGTTTCTAAGTTTTCCATGCTGCTAGGATTTCTTTTGGGTAGCCTTTGTAGTTTTGAATGCGATCACGTCTCCCCTCCCCTGCCTCCTTTTTATTCCTGTGGCCTGTCAAATTTTGTAAAGCCCTTGTTAAACTCTTAAGCTGAGGGATTAATTGGATAGCAGCTGTGCTAATCAAAGACAAGCGTAACAAGATAAAACTGATGTTTAGACTTGAATATGTAAACACAGGGCTCTACTTTTATGATCTTAAAGCCAAGGGGGGGGGGAGTCAGATGAAAAACAAAACAGCATAGCCTACCTCAGTGAGCAGAATCCTTTACAGATAAGGAATGCTGAGGACAATGGGCACAAAAAATACAAGGCTCTAAAGACAAATTTCACCCTGAAGTTTTAGGAAAACATGACAAAATAGCCTGAGGGATAAGCTAGAAGGAAACCAGCGCCTCTGCAGTGAGTGGAAAGGCAGTGAAGTGGAGATTACTGGAAGGCGGGCCTCCGAGACTCCTGCCAGCCAGTGAGCCAGGGCAGGAATGAGTTTTAATGCCCCTTTCGAGCCCCAGAGGTGGTGTTTTGAATCAGTCTTGCTGATGTAAACACAGACCTAACCTGGAAAGTTTCCAAATGTAGAGGGGGAAACAGTTCAGCCAGGATGCACAGTGTTATTATGGTAAAGGCATGGGATGCTCAGCACAGTCTCGGGAGACAGAGAGCATAGCATAGCACCCACCCCACTCGCTCTGCAGCTTAGTGCTGGCTGGCTGGCGGCGAGACCATCACAGGTAGAAGGTTGCACCAGGAACAATCTCCTCACCTAAACAGATGAAGGAGACTGGGAAAAAGGGGATTGTTTCTTAGTGATCTTAGAAGCCTATGGATCATTCCAGCTTTTTTTCTTGAGAGATAGACTCACCCTGTATTCAGAGGGGTGTTTGGGCAAGATGAGCACTGATTAGATGGTCATTCATTGTTGGGTGACTTTAGTGACAAATAAATGATGAGTTTACAAAGCTTATTTACCAAACAGATGTAGGGAATGAGCAGGTCTTGTCTCTGGTAGCTTGGAAGATTAGCATAAGCAAGTCTCAGCTCAGGCGTGTGTAGTTAATTAAATACAAAGCTTTAAACTTTCTTTTTGTCAAGAACATACAGGGTAAAATCGGGGCCACACATAGAAAGCATATTTCCTGCTTAGCTGTAAGTCACACTAGTTTAGACTTTCCAAGAATCCAACTGGGTGTTTCACAAAACTCACTACTGTTTTGCCTTAAAAGACGGCTAGAAGGCATAACATTGCAGTTATTTGTGTGCTAACATGCTATTTAATTTCCTGACTAGGGGGATGATAATCCAGTTGTTTTTGCTCTGTTTTTCTTCCTGTTCCACAGCTTGGGGAGTTCATGTCAGATAGTGTTTCCATAAACTTGGAAAGGAATGGTGGAGATGTGGGAGCAGGGCAGTCCTCCCCTAAGGCAGGCGAGGGGAGTTTAGGGGAGACCCCCTAAGAGCTGACCAGCAGCGTGTGGGCGGAGCATCCGCAGTACCCTGGTGAATGTTCAAGATAGGGTGCTTTGTTGTAAAGGTCAGTAAAATGGAGGCTCCTGAAAGAGTTCATGTCCAAAGATTTTTTTCTTGAGAGCTAGATTCACCCTGTCACCCTGGATAGGGCTCTGTGGTGTCATAGATCACAGCAACCTCAAACTCTTGGGCTCACCCAATCCTCTTGCCTCAGCCTCCCGAGTAGGTGGGACTGCAGGTACCCACCAAGACGCCTGACTAGTTTTTCTATTTTTAGTGGAGACAGGATCTCTCATTTGCTCAGACTGGTTTTGAACTCCTGAGCTCAAACAATGCACCCATCTCGGCCTCCCAGAGTGCTAAGAAAAAGATTCTTTTAAAATAATAGCGTATTACACATCATCTTTCATTTTATGCTTTACCAACCCTGAATCATTCAGAGGGTGTGAACCTTCCAGTGTATTTTATTAAAATAAATACCACATTTGATCCATCCTTGACCGCTTCTTTTTAAAAAAGAAAGAAAAAGACCTAAAGCACAATTTCTTTTAATTAGATGAGTCTGTAGGTATCTTTTACCAATCAGGAGTTTTGGCCCTTTCAAAACTGCCTTCAAGAACTCATTATTTGGCAAGCCCATCTTGGAGCGTTTCAAGGAGTGGTGTCATGGTCAAAGTTATCAGAGGGCCCTGTGCTATCAACATGTTATCGCTAGAACTCTGTAGACTGTTTTGGTGGGAGAAAGAGTGAATTATAGAATGCTGGAGTGACAAGACAACGACGAGATATGAAACTTGGCTTAGGAGTTTTCAAACTCAGCTCAGGGAAGCACTGGGGGTGGGAACATGGGGTGGATGGAGGAGCGGCATCTCCCGCCAGGACTCAGCCAGTGCTGCTCTGCACGGATCCCTTTGACATCCTGGTTTTTTGATCCACATTTTTATTTGACTGAGTTTCATAATTTTACAAAGTTTGAAACTCCTGAATAAATAAATGTGCCTGCCCGCCTTCGGTTGTCCCTGAGAGCTGAGTGCTTGGTTCCTGCTTGTTCATACTCATCAGGAAGAGTGGACTCCTGCCTGCGCAGGGCGCTCATTTCTGGGGCCAATTCATACAGAACACGTTCCTCAGTGATTTTTCAACCAGTGTTCCATGGCACACTGGTGTGCTGTAGGTGTGCTGCAAAATATTTGAAGATCATTAATTATTTTCGAAAGAAGTTCAAAGCACAATAAGTGTATTCTTTTTTTCCCCTCTTCTTTTGATCAACATAATTTAAGTGTGTTACGAAAAGTTTAAATACAGGTTCAAGTGTGCTGTGAGATAAAAAGGCTGGAAAACACCACCCTCCTTATACACTGTAGGCACTGCTATTTATTCAGTACCCTTCAGTGCATGGTATTTTACAAATATAGTTTCATGAATCCTCCCAAAAACTCCATGCAGAAGTGGTTATCCACAGGCCACTTATGAGGAAAGTTAGGTCCAGTGTTTTGTCCAAGTTCACACAGCTAAGTCAGGGCAAAAATGAGAGTCAAAGTGTGTTTGACTCTGGGTCTGGGCATTTTCTCCCACACAATATTCAGTGGATGACAGAATATCTTCCCTGTCCTATTTTTCAGTCTGGAAGTAACAGAAGAATTCTCTGAGGTTATGGTAGAGGCAGCAGCTGCAGGACTTACAGCCATCCAGGGAGCTCCCCACTTCTCAGTTCTGGGACCATTTTCACCTCCTTTCCCAACTACTCTCTAAGAGCAGAGGACGGTGTCTATTCCCCTTCCCACTAATGTGTAAACCTGCCATGTGTGTGAAGGGCTGCTCCTTGTGAGAAGAGAGGAAAGGAGTCACATGACCCTTATGAACTTCAAAAGTTTGAGAAGGAATTTATTACAGAGGATTTTGTGTGTTTTTAAGTGGAAAGTGGATTCACTGAGCATTTTCAGTAATCTGCTTACACTTCTATCTGTTTACTGAAGATTTGGCTTTTTGGCTGTTACTTGACCACTTTGGATATGTAAACTGATTCATCTAACAAAGTCCAGCTCAGATTCCACACCCCTCCTTCTCCTTGAAGCCCTATCTGACCACCCCTCACACTGACATCTCCAGACTCCTTTAGTGTGTGCTTGCTCTCCCATAGCAACACCGTGAGGTTTCCTTCCCAATGTGTTCTTTTGTCCCTTTGACTGACCTACGCTCTGCCTCCCCCACAGCCTTTAGTACTGGCTGATTATTTGGTGATATTATCCTCCCATTGGCTCTATTTTTGCTTGGTCAGTCTACACAGATTGTTCTTTCCCGAGAGAATTCTGGAAATATTTGAAGACAGTGATTGCTTCCCTGGAGCCTTCTAGATTTCTCCAGTGCTCTCCACATTTTCCCATGAAGTGTGGCTTCGTAGTCTGTCCTTGACCACCCTGCTCTGAAGTCAATCCTGTTAGAATTTCCCTTAAATACGGTACCCAGGGCTGAATGCCATTTCTCCTGGATTTAGGGCCGTCGTCTCCCCTTTCTGTGTGATATATCTGTGTACTTCTATGCCATTTAAGATCAAATTTGTTTTTGCTGGCCTTCGTGTAATGCTGTTGGCTTGCACTGACCTTGCACTTGGCCCAAACCCCTATCTCTCTTTCATATGAACTGTGCTTAGGCCCGGAAGCCATCACCCTGAACGTGTACTGAGGTTCCTGAGCTTCCCGTCACCCTGAACGTGTACTGAGGTTTCTGAGCTTCCCACTCCTTCCTATGAAATTTCATCCTGTTAGTTTCAGCCCATTATTCCTTCCAGTGGAGAATTTCTTGATTTTTGGATTATTCTTCAAAATATAGTCTACTAGACTGATAAGGAAAATGATCTCCTAAGGAAAAATAATTCCTAAGTTTTAACAAATTCTAATCTTCCCAGAGAATGTCCTTCATGGTGATATCTTGGTGGGAAAACCTTAAAGGCTTTTCACAGCCTAATTGTTAAAGTCCAAAAGCGTCTTCCCCAGGCACCTGGGTGTAACTATCCCTTCTACCACGTCAACTGGGTTCTCTGACTTTCCTGCTCTGTAGCTTTGCTCGCTCAACTTCTGCCTGCAATGTGCCATGCCCCTACCAGCTCTGCAGTCAGAGTCCCACTGTCTTCCTGGAGGTCTTTCCTGACCCTTTAAGGGAAGTACTTTCTCCTTCCTTCAGCTTCCCAGAGCATTGTCTAAGACTGTGCTGTCTTCTTTGTGAGCCTGCTGGGTGTCCGTGGCCCAGCTCAGAGACTCTTTGCACGCTTCTGTGTAAATCCTGAGCTGCACCCATAATAACGGTATAGTCACAAGCAAATGAATTTTGTCTCCAAATCTCAGTTGTCACATCTGTAAAATGTAATTGCAGGACCTACCTTGTAGGGTCATTGTAAGGATTCGATGAGTTTGTATGTGTAAAGTGCTTAGAATTGTGGCTGCTTTTAACTGTTAATTGTATCTGTAGGTACTTAAGAAATGTTTGCCTGTTATACTGAAGAAGGTCAGAATAATTTATGGACGTGACTTAAAATCTCAAAGCATGGCTATGAGAGGAAACATTTTTGAATTTATAGAGGCAGGAGATTGGATGGGAACTACATAGTCCCAAAAAAGTGTTGTGAGGTGGCCTTTAGAAACTAGAGGCCAGCCTTACAGACTTTTTTTCACTTACAATCAGCAGAGAAGGTAAACATTGGTCAATATTTTTATAAGCACTGTGCAAATCTACTGATAGCAAGTAATGCTGGTGTCCTGGAGGAATATGGCCTCCAAATTATGAAGTGTGATTATTTTTATTTTTTTGCAGTTTTTGGCGGGGGCTAGGTTTGAACCCACCACCTCTGGCATATGAGGCCGGTGCTCCATTCCTTTGAGCCATAGGCGCCGCCTGAATTGTGATTATTAACATTGAAATTAAAATACTTCATTGCTCAAAGCCTAATTCTAACATGTGTGTCAAGGGTGTCATGCTAGGTTGCATATTGACAAAATAATTCATAAAACAATTTTTTTCCTTTTAAAAAAGTATGATACTCATTCCCTTAGTAAAAAAATATGGTCAAGAAATATCAGAATCCCATATATTTGACTTTTGACATTTATCCTAGAGATTTTATCATGGAGATAGTCTCCAAACAGGCAAAGGCCTGTTGGCTGACTGTGAGTTCGATATTTATTGAAGGTCTACAGAGAATCTTGTGCTCAGCTAATGAAGATAGAAATAGTGAGAAGGGTGAAGTGAAATTGCTGTACTCAAAAGCTTACTTATAGATATAATAGAGTAAATAAAATGATACGGTATATTATAAAGAAGTTCTGTACTCAATTACTAAGTCAGGTGTGTAGGAAAGAGGGCACACTGAGACCTTAAAAGGTCACGTCTTGTCTTTTTTAAGACAAGGTCTCACTCTGTTGCCTAGGCTGGAGTGCAGTGGCATTTGTAGCTCATTGCAGCCTTGAACTCTTGGGCTTAAGCCATCCATCCTCTTGCTTCAGTCTCCCAAGTAACTGGGACTACAGGCATTTGCAACCACACTCAGCTAAATTTTTTCTTTAAATCTTTTGTGGAGATGTTGTCTCCATATGTGACATAGGCTAGTCTCAAAACTCCTGGCCTTCAGCAATCCTTCTGCCACCGTGGCTTCCCAAAGTGCACGTCAACAGAACACTTCTTAATTGCCACAAACCTATTTCAGTTGTCTTCCCAAACTATCATTTCAAAGAGCTCTGGAGACCAAAGGTCGAAGCCTCAAGGACATCACCGATTAACTAACTAACAGTAATATATTTATGCACAGTGTTTCTTCTTTGAAAATTTACTCTATGTTAAATAGTGGGGATAAGTGCACCTGAGAGTGTATATATTATCTTATTGAATTCCTCTGTTTTTCTTTATAAATTCTTGGAGAAATAGCTTGTTTAGTTCTGATGACAAACTCACATTATCCCATTTCAAGACAGGGGGAATTTGGGTCTCAGAGTGTTACATAGGTTATTCCATCTGTAAGTAGGGCTGTGATCCAGTTCACATCACCTCACCTGCAAAGCCCTTTTTCTTCACTGCTCTAAGGTCTTGTTCCTGTTGACCCCTCTCCGCAGCCTTCTGTGATTAGATCCTTGTGGGTGAATTTGAGCATGTATAATTGGGCTGGGGGGTAGCAATGAACTAAGATGGATTGTAAAGAAATTTTCATACAAGCTAATGAGTTTGGAACATCTCCCAACAACTGGAGAGTCCTCATCAAGTGATTATTAATATGAGAATGATATGTAAAATTTTTATTTTAGCAACATGGCTTTTGCCAAGAGCATGTAAAGGATGTTAAAAAGGAAGGAGAGAAGAGATTGGGAGACGAGTTAGGTGGTGTAATAGCCTAGATAGATCATGAACTTGAACATTGCGTGTAGAGCAAAACAGAAAAAAGAAATGGATTTAAGAGATGCACTTAGATTTCTATACATTATGGAGGGAAAAGAAGAGAAAGGGGTAAGCGCTTGTGGGTATAAAATCATGTCACTACTGAGATTGGGGGAAAGTGATTACAGTCGAGGGAGGCAGTTTGACATCAGATAGAGTCAGAGCTCAAGAGTGATCAGCTCAAAGATTTGCTAATCCTCAGCTTATAAATGAAGCCATGGGAGTGGATGAAGTCATGGAGGAAGGGGTGATGGGTCTGCTGCAAGTGGAGGAATATTGACAGAGGATGAAGGAAAAACCCAGAAACCTACCAGGGTTGCAGGTGCGACCCTCCTTAGTTTTGCCCGATCTGGTGGTTACACTGGTGATCTGATTGGATGTAGGCATCTCCCAAACCTTCAACAGCATCACAACAGCCATCCTTTTACGTATTCCCTTGGACAGTGGCTAAGCCTAAGCCACTGCCCTTTTTTGTTTTGTTTTGTTTTTAGAGATAGGGTCTTAACTCTGTACTGGCTAGAGTGCAGTGATGTCATCATAGCTAACTACAACCTTGAATTCCTCAGCTCAATCAAACCTCCCGCCTCAGTCTCCCAAGTAGTGGGGACCATCCTCGGGCATCACCAGGCCCAGCTAATTTTTCTGTTTTTTTGTGTACACAGGGTCTCATCATTGGTCAGGATGGTTTTGAACTCCTGGTCTCAAGCAATCCTCACCCTTGAGCCTCCCAGAGTGGTGGGATTACAAGCCTGAGCCACCGCCCTGACCCTTTGGCTCTAGATTATGGCTATTGTCATTCTCAAAAGATTAACTTCAATCTTGGGAAGGGTTACTCCTTACAAATGGGCTAAGGATTGGTGGAATCTGGAGTTAGGTATAACTCATTTATTAATCACTTGTTTGATTTGATGGCTCAGATTTTCTCTAGGATATTTTTTCATAAAGTTGGCATATTACATTTATGGTTTTATAGCAAATTAGTGCAGGGATGGAATCCACATGAAATGATTGAGTCACCTAATGAGCTTCAATTTTCTTGTGAAATGTTTTGGAAACTACTGGCAGCTTCCTATGTCCTAAACTGTGTGAGCTTCTTGACTCTATTGTAGTGTCTGTCGTCTTACAGCACCGGGCAGCCTTATAGCAGTGGCCTCAATGTGAGAGGCGATAACACTGCAAGTGGCCCATGAGAGAGCACCCACGGGCAGGCAGAGTCCTGGCGTTGAGGTTCCACTGCCTGAATTGGGCTCCTGACCCTTTCTCTTAACCAGCAATGAACCAGCAATGTGTCTTCAGGCCAGTGGCAGACTTTAAAAAAAAAAAAAATCTTTATTTCCTTAGCTGTAAAAGAAATTATAATAGTACCTAGAGGATTTCTCATAGAATCATTGAGGACATTTAGCAGGTGTTTTACTCACTATTGGGCACTAGTGCACATCACATAAATTTACTGGGCCTTGACACACCTTGATTGGAGTCATTTTCTCTCTTTTATTCTGGTTTAAACACCTCTGTGAGTGCTACACTTTCTGGAAATGTTTTCTCTGACTTTCCTAGATATAATAGTTCCTAGCTAGATGGTACTGTGAATAATAGATTTCTCTGGTATTAGGAGATTTTGGACTATCACAGCAATTCATTCTGATGGATTTAGAAGACTGTACTTTTGGGGGGTATCCCTCCCTTCCTCCTACAGAATCACCACCTCACATCTGTAAGCAGAACACTGGCTAACTTTGCAGCATAAGCAAGGTCGTAACATTTGGAGTGATCTGCAGATACACTGGAATGTTCATTTTCTTTGTTCTTCAGACCAGGTCACAAGCATTCTTGCCTAATATTGTAGTAGGATGTCATTCCTTTGATGTCCATGACATATATTTTGCAGACATAAGGGCTTTTTAAAAGTAGGCTGTGATGCTTATCAAATTTAGTTTGAGCCCAGATAATGCTAAAGGGTGCATTGTGTGTGTGCTGCATATGACAATAATTCTGCATAATGTTATCTGGGAAATTCCCCACATTGCAGTGTTAAGATCTGCAAAGTAAGCAGTGGAATCTTCCCCTATCTGCTGATTAGAGTTGTGGGATTTACATGATAGAAAGATGAATAATAGTGCTTGCAAAATGGACATTTTCAGGAATTGCATACATTTATCACATTTCCTTGGGCAGGACAGGATTGCAGGGGCTTAATCCTTGCATCTAGCTTGGTTTTCACAAGCTGAATATGAACACTGTGTTTATATTCCAGGATTTCCATTTTCTTTTTTTTAACCCAAGTCATCAAGCAACAGGTTTTTTATTTCATTTTTATTGGAATGCTTTAAAGTTTCAGTGTGCAACTTTCAAGATGCAGGGAGACTGATCTCTGAACAGGCAAGCATTTTATGAACACTCTGCCCTTGTTCTATGGCACAGGTCCAGTCTTTATGGACAGCTGAAATATCTGCCTCATTAGCAGGGAAGATGTGTTACACAGTGATGAAGATCCACTTGTCTGGACTCAGGCAGGCCTCTGACAGTTCTTTATTGCTTTAAAGTTACTCTGACTTGTGTGCATGGTTCTAGCAAGCTTCTGGCAAAAACTAGACCATCCTGCTGCAAAGTAAATTAGAGCGAATTTAAAACATTACTGACCTTGAACTTTAGAATCGTTAGCTTATGGAGAGATCTCCATGAACTAGAATAGTTGAGGGAAATTTAAGGAAAAATCTGGGACTACAGCAAGACGTTGGAGAGGAGAGGAAAGCAGAAGAGGTCCCCGTGGTTTCAGGCAGGGCTCCACTTGTCGACCTGGGCTGCTCCTGCAAGGCCATCCTGGCCCCCAGTCAGTGCTCAGGTAAGCACAATGACAAGACCAGATGGCCCTGGGTGGAAGGCAGATCACCCACTGCTGCTTCTGGGTAGAATTTAACCCTGAACAAGTCAAACACAGCCGCACGCAGGCAGCCTCAGCCTCTGCAGGTTCTGCATTGGTGGGTTCAACCAACTATGGATTAAAGATACTAGGGAAAAATAAAAATTAAAAAACAATAAAAATACACATTTAAAAACAATACAGTGTAACAACTACACTAGAACCTGTGTAAGTTGACCACTCAACGGACTGTAACAAACTAGTCAAAGTACAGAGGTAGTCAGCACAAGGAACTAGGCTGCTGTACCGATGTACATGTGGTGTATGTGTGGTCTATGAAAATCAGGCCAAGTGAAGGAGGTGGTCAGCTGTGGAGATCCTGCTGTATTCACATGTCCTTCACCCTGCATCAGTAATACAAGTGATCTAGAGGTGATGTAGCATGTGCAGGAGGGTGTGCATAGGTTGTCTGCAAACAGTATGTCATTTATAACAGAGCTTTGAGTGTCTGTCGATGTCAGTATCCCAGGAGTCCTGGGACCGATCCGCAGTGGATACTGAGAGATGACTGTAACATTTAAGCTAAGAGAAATCAATTAGTCTTGTAATGCTCATGAATTTCACAGTCACAGAATGTAATGTTCTTTATTTTTGGTAATAACGTTTATATTCTAATTCTAAGCCTACATTTCTGACCGATTGCAGAAAAACTTAATCTAATTACCACCACAGCCTGTCAGCTTGATCCAATTTAGTGCTTTCTAAGTTGCTTCTGGCTAAAATTTAGGAATATTCAGAATCTTTCCCCTTCCTTTCTCTCCTTTCTCTTCTATTGCTGCTGGAAGCCACTGCCTGCTGTAGAGGCAACCGGAGAGACCTGTGTCCTTGACTTAGCCTTCCTCTGCCAGCTCTGAGTCCTGGCCCCAGTGAAATCGGAGCACAAATGTAGATACGTGGCTGGGGGCTTGGCACCCACCTGCTTCCCTGCTAGGAACTGAGCCTTCAGCCTTCCCCCGGTTTTGGCAGGAACTGTCCACTCTGTAGCCTTTGCCATGGGGACCCTTATCTCCAACCAGGCATTTCTGCCAACCTCTGAGAGTCAATCTCTTCTCTTTCTCCAAGTCCATGTCAAGAATGCAGAGAATGGGCCAGGCGCAGTGGTTCATCCCTGTAATCTTAGCATTCTGGAAGGCTGAGCCAGGAGGATCCCTTGAGCTCAGAAGTTCTAGATCAGCCTGAGCAAGAGTGAGAACCCATCTCTACCACAAATAGAAAAATTAGTCAGGCATTGTAACAGGCGCCTGTAGTTTCAGCTACTTGGGAGGCTGTAGAAGGAGAATTGCCTGAACCCAGGAGTTTGAGGTTGCTGTGAGCTATGACGCCACCGCACTCTAGCTTGGGACAATAGAGTGAGATTTCTTTTCTTTTCTTTTCTTTTTTTTTAAAGATAAGCTTTATTTATTTATTTTTGCCTTTTTTTTTTTTTTTTTGGCCGGGGCTGCGTTTGAACCCACCACCTCCAGCATATGGGACCAGCACCCTACCCTTTTGAGCCACAGGAGCCGCCCTAGAGTGAGATTTCTAGCCTGGGACAACAGAGTGAGATTCTGTCTCTCCCCCACCCCCCCCAAAAAAAAAGAAAGAAAAATAATGCAGAGAACCCCTGACCTTATCGGGCCTCAGCCCTAGCTGCTGCCCCCTCTTTTATTTTGCACTTGTGACATGTCTCATAGGGTACTCCTTACTCATGGAAGAGGGAATCACACGTCCTCCCAGAGCCTCCACACTCCATGAGGAGGGCCGTGGGGACCCCAACCCGCACTCTGCTGCACCCAGGCTTTGCTCTGGGCTGGGACACTGAGCCAACGTTCATCTCTAATTGATCCTCTTGATCTTTTTCTTCTTCTAAGTTTTCCCTTTTCCCCAGTTTGGAGTGAAGTGGTGAAAATAAACTTGTTCTGCCAGTTCATATCTCTTTTCAAACTATTTTTGTCTCTCATTTGAACTAGAGCCAAGAATTTGGAATCTTTGTTTGCCATTTTTATTTTTTCTCCTGACATTTCCTCCTAGGGCAGATGTGAACTGGTCTCCCCATATCTCCTTGATCAAATTTAGTGCTTTCTAAGTTGCTTCTCGTTAAAATTCAGGAATATTCAGAATCTTTCCCCTTTCCTTCTCTCCTATTGGAAGAGGGGCTTGGGGAGGCGGTTAGGATGGTGAAGGAGGAACAGGCGTATCAGTCAACATTCTGCGATATCATCCTGGCATAGAGCACTCCAATCTAACTCCTTGGTCAAGGTCCACATCAGCTTCCCCTTCCTCGAGATTGCAGCCATTTTTAGCTCCCCACCTTGAGAAGGTCAGCTGTGCTCAGCCACCTGTACTGCGCAGGAGAGGAACACAGCATAACCCTCAGGCATCTGAGATAACACTGGGATGGCCGGGTAGAGGCCTGGTCACTGTTTTATGACATGTTGGAAATCCAAATATGAAGATGTTGGTCTTTCTGATTTTTTTTTGTTCATTTGTTTTCCTGGGAGCCTTGATTAGAGCATTAATGAGGAATACCTTGAAATATACATGTGTGTCTCTATCAAGAAATTTATATTATGTAATATCAAGTGGTGTTTATATATAGCATGTATGGCTCGGCGCCTGTGGCTCAATCAGCTAAGGCGCCAGCCATATACACCTAAGGTGGCGGGTTTGAATCCCCAGCCCGGGCCCGCCAAACAACAATGACGGCTGCAACCAAAAAAATGGCCTGGCATTGTGGCGGGTGCTTGTGGTCCCAGCTTCTTGGGAAGTGGAGGCAGGAGACTCACCTGAGCCCAGGAGTTGGAGGTTGCTATGAGCTGTGATGCCATGGCACTCTACCCAGGGGGATAGCTTGAGGCTCCGTCTAAAAAAAAAAAAAAAAAAAGAGAGAGAGATCAGAGATGTTCATGTAAAGAATGAAATCACATAGGGGCGGCGCCTGTGGCTCAAAGAAGTAAGGCATGGGAGGTGGTGGGTTCAAATACAGCCCTGGGCACCACAAAAAAAGGGTGACACCTATGGCTCAAAGGAGTAAGGTGCCAACCCCATATGCCCCAGGTGGCTGGTTCAAACCCAGCCCTGGCCAAAAACTGCAAAAAAAAAAAAAAAAAAAGAACGAAACGAAATCACATAAATACTGAAAGAAAATACAGATGAATTTCTTTAAAACCTGGGTGAAGGAAAGGTTAATATAATTTAAAATCAAGATGCAATAAAGACTATATTGAAAAAAAAATCTTTCAAACTTTTGCATGGCAAACACATCATGAGTAAAGTAAAAAAACAAGTGACAAACTAGGAGAAAATATTTACAAAATATATTACAAATAATGGACTGATATGATAGCAAGCAAATCTCAAGTCTAATACTATGTAGTGAAGTAATAGTGACATAGATTACAGCAATCCTGTAGGCAAGTAGGAATGTATTAGTCATGCCTACCTAGTTCCCATTCATTTTTAGGATTTAATGATTAAATCTGAAAGATAGAGAGGTTGGAATGCTAGACTATCTATTGTTAGACTCCTACCAGTAGTCATTGGGTATCAAACCTAGTATGCCTAATAATTTCTGTTAAATCTGTACACATGAAATATGTATACTGTATTTTATTTATTTATTTTTATTATGTTTTTTCTTTTTAGAGACAGAGTCTCATTTTGTCGCCCTTGGTAGAGTGCTGTGATATCACAGCTCACAGCAACTTCCAGCTCTTGGGCTTAGGTAGGGTGACCAGACGTCCCGCTTTTCAACAATTTGTCCCACATCCTGCGGTGTTTTAAAAAAGTCGCGATTTTTGGAAAGAATGCACAAATGGGCGGGAGAACAAGAAGGGAATATTAGGTTTTCGGCTGCCATGTGGCTATTTTGCCAGAATATTAAATATATATTTAATATTAAATAATAATATATTATTTTTATTAATTTTATAATGTTAAACTGTAATAATAACAAATAATTGCTGAGAAGTGATTATCGAGAACTGCTTATCAAAGTTTGCATTGTTGTCAGGCCCTGCCCCCTCCCACCGCCATGTTGTCCTGCCTTATCGATATTAAAATCTGGTCACCCTTGCTTAGGAGATTCTCTTGCCTCAGCCTTTCAAGTAGCTGGAACCACAGGTGCCTGCCAGGGTGTCTAGCTATTTTTTGTTGCATGTTTGGCTGGGGCTGGGTTTGAACCCACCACCCTCGGTATATGGGGCTGGTGCCCTGCTCACTGAGCCACAGTCGCAGCCCCTGTATACTGTATTTTAAAAAATATAAAGAGCTCAATGGTATTTTTGATTCTGACATTTTCCTTCCCTACACAGTTAAAAAATAAAGCTTTGAGATCCTGCTGAAGTTCCATTTTTTGCATTGATTTTAGAACCTAACTCCCACAAATAATATGCCTCCTTTGCTTGACCAACATGGGATTTAGATACTGGAAAGACAGTAACTCAAGTTTCATGAGGTCCTATTTAATTACTCATCTCTTTTCTTTTCTTTCTTTTTTCAATTTTTTTTTTTTGAGGCAGAGTCTCAAACTGTCACCCTGGGTAGAGTGCTATGGTGTCACAGCTCACAGCAACTTCAAACTCTTGGGCTTACACACTGTTCTCTTGCCTCAGCCTCCCAAGTAGCTGGGACTACAGGTGCCCGCCAAAATGCCCAGTTATTTTGTTGTTGTAGTTGTCATTGTCGTTTGGCAGGCCCAGGCTGGATTTGAACCCGCCAGCTCTGGCTGGCACTCTAGCTGCTGAGCTACAGGCACTGAGCCTCCTTTTTATTCTTTCTTTCTTTTTATTTTTTGCAGTTTTTTTGCCAGGGCCGAGTGTGAACCTGCCACCTCTGGTATGTGGGGCTGGCACCCTACTCACTGAACTACAGGGGCTGCCCCATGTTGAACATTTTCATTCTCTTCTGTCCTTTTTCTTAGTCCATTCTTTTTTTTCTCTGTGTTTTATTCTCGATGAGG
>CAUYQV010158708.1:0-17088 GCA_963574575.1 Galagoides demidoff | reverse complement strand
CCTCCAACTCCTGGGCTCAAGCGAGTCTCCTGCCTCAGCCTCCCAAGTAGCTGGGACCACAGGCGCCCGCCACAGTGCCCGGCCATTTTTTGGTTGCAGCCATCATTGTTGTTTGGCGGGCCCGGGCTGGGGATTCGAACCTGCCACCTTAGGTGTACGTGGCTGGCGCCTTAGCCGATTGAGCCACAGGTGCCAAGCCGAGAGTTAAATTGTTACGGACACAATTAAAGGTATTGAAAAGACTAAACTCAGCACTTACTAGCTACACCTACAGCAGGGGACACTCTGCAAAAATGAAATTTCTCGTGGTCTTTAATACCACCTTATTTCACATTTATTTTTTAATTTCATGTGGCTTTTCCTTGGGCACCACATCCTTTTTGAGTAAAATTGTGACTCATGTTACTAGGTCTTTAAAATACTCAGAATTCATTTTCTTACGCTTTTCTGTAGCCATGAGCTCTTTCCTTGGCCTGAGTCAGTGTTACCCTCCTCACTCGCTGCTCACCCATGTGGCATAGTTAGCTGACCTTGTAACTGGCATTGCTGCGAGAATGTGTCCATTCTGACACAGCAAAATTAATCTTACTCAGAGATCAAAATCTAGCAGAATGAGATTATTTATATCAATTAAATCCTCCCACTGAGAACAACAGCAAAAGTCAGATAACATTTTTTAAAAAGCTATTTGAAGCCTCCAGGAAGCAACCAATGCAGAAAGGACTGGACGGTTAAGATGCTGAGGGGCAGAAAGTGCTCTGAGGCGAGTCTGCCAGGCTCTGCCTCTTTGGCATGTACGGCTCATCGGAAAGCAGACGAGGAGCTAAGAGGTAAAACAGAAGGAGTAGCTTGGAATTTTGAGCAGGGTTTCTAGAACCATATACTATTTCAGCACTAGTGTAATCACCAGGACTGGATTTCAGGCTACCAAGGAAACAGGACTTGGGGGTCGGAGATGCCAAAGAAAGGATAGTTAAGATATAAATCTGACATCCTGTATCAATATTCTCCTAAACGTTTACTAATGATAAAGATGTATATAGCCTGAGAAACCAGGCACCAAATGGCAGTCATAGGCTAAAATCTCCATACAGCTGTCAGTGAATGCACAGTACTATGAAAAAAATGATCTGGGTGTAGGTCTGGATTTTAATCGAGACTTCTCAAGATCTGCAAACCAAAAGGTTGGACACTCAGAGAGAAACTATTATAAATGCTAACATTAGGCAGCCATAAAATAGTTATTACTTTCTATAGAGAGAAAATATCATCCCAGTCTTCAATAATTGTTCATACACAAGAGCTTACATTTAATTAAAAGCAAGAGGCATGCAATAAAATAGGACAATAAATACAGAAGATAGATGCAGACTCAGAGGTGATTCAGACCTCGGGCTTCTCAGATAGAAAAGTTAAGATGGCAATGATTAATAATATTCAGAAAGCTGCAAGTGGAAATTTCAGAGCTGAGAAATGCACTGTCATTGAAGTTACACAGACTGTAGCAGATTAGGTAAAACCTGAAAAGGATGATTCAGTTAGAAAAAAGGTAAAATATTATCCTAAATCCCAGAAAGAGAAAATACAGAAAAGAAACATGGAATATGAGAGAATAGTCCCAAATACCTATAATTTGATTCCTAGAATAATAGGTGAAAAAGAATGAATCAGAGCAACACTGGCCCAAGAGTTTCCAAAAACAATAAAATGCCTAAACCCAAAGATTCAAACTTCAGCAAACTCCAGATAGGAGAAGTAATAACAAAATCATACATAAATATATAAAAGGAAAACTTCTGAAAATCAAAGACCAGGATAAACTTCTAAAAATCACCCAGGGAAAAATAAAACAAATTTTCTTCAAAGGAAAACCAGTTAGTTTTGGTATTTGACTTTTCAACAACAAAAAAAAAAATCTGAGAGAGCCAGAAGATCAACCCTTCTAGAAATATTAACTTATAATTCTATAGTGAGAAAAATAGTTTGAAAGTGCAGGTAAAATATATTTTCAGAACAAATATTAAGATAATTTTTCATTATCATACCAACATCAAGTTAAACATTAGGAGTTCTGTTTAAACAGAAGGAATAAGATCCCAGCTGGAAGCTCTAAGATTAAAAAGTAACAAGTAAAAGAAGAGTAATTATAGACATGAATACAAATAAATGTTTACTTGAATTAACAATAATGCCATAGGTGAAATGCCTATATGCCTCTGGCCAAAAAGCTGTTTAAGAGAGAACAGTGAAAAGACTTTGTGCAGGCATACTTGTGAGAAACTGAGGCAGAATCCATGTGACCAGGTTAGTTGCGGGCCTAACATGACCAAGGCTTTAGCTGAAATAGCATTTCCAGACTGTGTTAAGGAATTAAGATTGACTTTATAAGGCCAATGAAAAAGCCCTTTGGAAAACTGGCCAGATACCCATCAGTAACCTTTCCTGATCTGTGGTAAGTGGCAAAGGTCACTTGCTGATGGGTTCAGGAAAGATAATGTGCTAGGGGACCTCAAGAGAAGAGGAATTTACCCAATGCATATAGGTATCTAATGGCACAGATGAAACCTGGGCTCATGAAAGGCTTTTGAGAAGTCCAGCTTGAGAATTCCTTATAAAAGGCTCCAACAACCCCCCCCCCGACTTATGGCCTACATGGGAGCAGAGGTTTGCACACCAATTCCTGTATGCCCAAGAAGTTTCTCTATGGTTTGCTTAAAGATTTGAAGCAACTGCCTTCAAATGGCATGGTCAGTAGAATAGACATTCAAATTGTGTCTTTCCCCCATAGCCTTAGGCTTCATCAGATAAGAACAAAGAAAGTAATGACTGACATATTCTTCATTAAGTTATGTTAAACCGGGTTATGTTAAAAGGATTATGCTTTAAGGTCTATGTTGAGTGGATTATCAGATTACCAGGGAGGAACTACTTAGAGGGCGGGTGGTCATAAGATGTTTGAATGGATTAATGAAGTCATTGATGTCCAGGGCCCATGTGCAGAGGGATTGTAATGAATGATAATGAGGTCTTTGCTGTATAGCGCACATGCACAAGATTGCCTATATAAACCAACCGTAAATAAAGAAAGTTCGCTATTATGCCTGAGCAAGCAGATGGTCACCTTTATTTAAAACACAATTTCAATAAGTGTGCTTATTCTTCGTGACATTGCTTTTCCGTGAG
The DNA here is from genome assembly GCA_963574575.1 of Galagoides demidoff. Lineage (NCBI taxonomy): Eukaryota > Metazoa > Chordata > Mammalia > Primates > Galagidae > Galagoides > Galagoides demidoff. The sequence goes on along the minus strand of CAUYQV010158708.1, from coordinate 13,905 downwards.
ACCCTTACGGCAATGCAGTGGTGTGCCTATGGCTCAAGGAGTAGGGCGCTGGCCCCACATACTGGAGGTGGCAGGTTCAAACCCAGTCCCGATCAAAAAAAAAAAAAAGGTATGATAAAAGTGTCCGAAAAGATGGAAACAAAACAAGTGGATTCAATGTGGTAAAGAGTTTGCACTTGTGCAACAGGCATAAAGAGCAGGAGTCATAGTTATAAATACATGTTGCATCCTAACAGGTACTAACTGAGTAGCCAATAGTGTACAACAAGATAAAGAATAGAAAAATTGAATAAGAAATAATTTGATCACCTGAAACGAAGAAAGAGATAAAACATAGGAAATATATATTTGCTAATAATAATATGCTAACATAAAGTAATTCCCCAAACTGGAACTACAATACTTAAAAATTACAAATAAGCCACACGTGTAATATAGGTGGTAATTAAATTAGGTATATGCATAGAATGGAATATTATACAATGGTGAAAATGAAATATTTATGAAAAGACAACATAAATAAATTGTGAACACATAATATTAAGAAAAGTTACATGACCTGAAATGTTATGCTTACACTAGATTAAAAAAAAAAAAAAAGCAAAACCGAAATGTGAGCTACCTGTCAAAATTGCAATCAATTTTATGATAAAGCACTTATAAGGATGGGCTCCGAGAAATGTTCTGGGGGTACTGGTAACTTCTTTATTTTGATAGGGTTCGTGGTTCCCTGGTCTCGTCTGGTAAAAGGTGTATTATTCTTTGTGACATTGCTTTTCTGTGACACCCTTATGGCAACATAGGGGGGTTCCTGTGGCTCAAGGAGTAGGGCGCTGGCCCCACATACTGGAGGTGGCAGGTGCATCAAACTGCACACATATGTTTTGTGAAATTGGCTGAATCCATTTTATACTACAAGTAAAAAACAAGAAACTTTACTTACAAAGAAACTGGGGTTTTGTGTCTCTGGATGTCAGATCCCGTCAAGTATTACTCCAAATACTAAGAACCAATGTTATAGGTAATAACTCCTGGAGGTGCAGTCTGTTCTTTGTTTTCTCTACTTATTTTTTATCTTTTCTCCCATTTCAGCTCTATGATTTGGCTTATTATCTGGTAGACTAGTCCCTTCTAAAATATCCCTTTAAAAAAAAAACAAAAGTGTCTCTACTAAGGAACATTTAACTACATATATTTTAAAAGCTAGTCATAGTTATCTGATAAAAAAGGATGTATACATTGCTCCTAGTGATGGTGGTTACAATTTTTAATTACACTTATTGAACACTTCATCTATACCAAGTATGGTTCCAATCACCCTTTTACATTAACTTGTTATTCATTCAACAACCTTATGATGTTAAGAGCTTGTTTCAAAAGACACCAGTGAGGCGGGGTGCAGCAGCTCATGCCTGTAATCCCAGCACTCTGGAAGGTGGAGGTCGGAGGATTGCATGAGCTCAGGAGTTCGAGACCAGCTTGAGCAATAGCAAAATGCTGTCTCTATTAAAAATAGGAAAACTGAGCAAATGGATCACTAGAGCCTAATAGTTAGAGGTTACTGTGAGCTATGAGGCCACCGAACTTCACTCAGGGCACCAGAGTGAGATTCTGTCTCAAAAAAAAAAAAAAAAATAGAAAGAAAGAAAAATTATAACAATGAACTAGCTATCCTAGTGTTTACAAATACTATAAAACATTATATTTACAAAAGAATAAGAAATTTGTCATTTGTTTAAAAGCCATTTGAATATTGTGAAAACAATTTTCTCATACTCCTTTCCATTTGCTGGTAACTAATTTTTTTTTTTAACCTCCATAGTAGTTTTAAAAGTGGTTTGTTCAGAACATGGGAGTTCCTTCATCGGTTTGTCTGTCATTAGACAAAAATTTCTTCGTGTCTATGTTATTTTCCTTTTTGTTTTGGGACTGAAGGAAGCATTTGTATCTTCCAGGAATCATTTACATATTATCTACAAATTGTAATATGATGATGTTCCAAACCTCGTTAGTATTGTCAGCTGGTCCTTTCTCTAAAGGATCTGTTGCCGAGAAGAAAACCATCAGAACTGTCCACCATGATCTCAATTGTATAATAGCTCTGGCCCCGGTAAAATATTTGCTTTCCGAGAGTACTAAGGAATAAGCAAGGGCTTTTTAACTTAGTCTAATTAGATGTTTATGGTTTCCCAGCATTGGAGACAGATGGGAGAACAGACATTAGTAAGCTCATGGCCATTATCACTAATCATTACCTCCTCATTTTGCTCTTACTGTTACTAATGGCAGTTTCCCAATGGTGACCCTTTGTGATTTTACCTGTAGTTTGTCATTTAGTGTTTTTTAAAAATATTTATCTTAAAAAAAAAATTCCTACTGTATCTGCATCCACCTGCTCTGAAGTCTGTTCCTTTCTTTATCCTATGTCAGTAATTGTTTTAAAAATAATCTGTGTGCACCTACAACGAACTCTGGAACAAAGCTTCACACCTGTTGTTACTGCCCAGCTCAATGATTTGGATGCATTTCATAAATGGTACTCTTAATACTTGTTAAGGTAACCAGGATTTACTACTTCATAAAGTAATACTTAACTTATTGGTGTGCAACTGCTTCCTACAGATTGTTTTCATTTGCTCTGTTTGTTAGAAGATATGGGAAAGGAAATGGCTGGACTTATAAAGCACTTAATTATTCCAGGAAAACCATGTGTCCATGTGCTGATACACTCATGACTGATTCCCCTGAAATATCCAGTTATGAAGCTGACTTTGGGTCTTCAGTGTATCCAAATAACTGAATCCTTCCCGTTAACCCATGTGATCCATGCTGTGATGTGCTCACATACACACTGTCTGTAGGAATTAGCATCACACAAGCAAGAAATGTAGCTAGAGCTTAACTTGAACCTTATATTCCAAAGATACATCTGCTTTGGTAAAAATCAATGTGTGGGCTATTTGTTCAATGGCATATTGATAAAAATAGGCAATATTTACTAACTGCTTACTAGTAACCAGGTAATGTATTAAATAATTTACATACTGTATGTCATTTACTCTTCCCCCCTCAAATTTACAAGGCATAAATTATTATTTTTTCCCCATTTTCTCAATTAGATAACAAAGCTATAAAAAGACTAAATATCTTTCCCCCAGGCCACACAACTGGCAAAGATCAGAGACAGGGGTAGACTCAGATATGTGTGACTCTAGTGTCTAAATTTTCAACCACTTTTCTGAGACTTTAAGCTCCTTCTCAACTCCTACCCAGTTCCTGTTAAAAACTCATCTGAGATTTTTAAAAATCAGATATTTGAAGTTGGAATTAGAAAAGCAATTGTGTGTTTTTTGTTTTGTTTTGTTTCCCAGCCTTGTAAGGCTTCTTGGGTCCAGGCACTGAATAGGCAGAGTAGGGTTTAGCCCATTTTATCATTGTGCTGGGAAAATCTAGACGAGTTTCTTGGAAAGAGAGTTAAGGGAGTTTTTGAATCTATAATATATGATGTGTTGAGGAGAATATGGTAGATGGAGTGATAAGGATATAGCAATATGTTCTTGTGTTAGACAGAGGAGATACCAAGAATGTTGGCAAGTAGAATGGAAAAGAAAAAGACAGTTGGACATATGCTAAAATTTTTCAATGAGGAAGGGGGAATAATTAAAAGATTGTTCGAAAATCACAAAAGAGTTTTCATCATAATCTGATGAATTTCTAGAATATTTGAAGAAGGAAGGGAAAAATACATATAGAAACAAGGGTCAGGAGAGAAGCAGACACCAAAACAATCCTGAATTATGATTGCACTTGGAGAGTGAATGGAATAACAGCCACTGTTTGAGAGGTCCACAGGGGAACGAGTGTTGCAGACAGGAAACCATGTTTCTATTACAGAAATGGTTTTTCAATGGTTTGACCCCTCAAACCAGTAGCATCAGCCTCATTTGGAAACTTGATGAAAATACAAGTTCTGGGTCCCTACCACAGACCTACCGAATTCACCTACTGAATAGGAGCCCTCATCTGTGCTCTAACAAACTGGTGGTTCTGGAGACTTGGGAAATAGTAGTGCTAAAGCAAAAAGATGAAAGATATTATTAGAGAAAAGAGTTGATATGTTGGGATGTTTACTGGTGATAGCATACCATTTCATAGGTGAGACCAGGATGGTTTGCAGAGTGATGGAACCACTGGTGAGAGAGGGGCATGAACATACCCGGGTGCCAAGGCACATCTGGAGCTGGGACTTCTGGGGATTGGGGATTGAATCTATATATCTTTATAGACTCTTTGAGGAAGACAGGAAATCAATACAATGGATTTACCATTATCATCCCTCTTAGCGACCACCCACTGACTAGAGGACAATACGCTTATACAGAGATGCCATGGCCTGAAGGAGTCCCCCAAAATTCATGTGTTGAAAACAGTCCCCAGTGCAACAGCATCAGGAGGTGGGGCTTAATGGTAAGCATTTAGGTCAAACACACAAAAACATTTACAATTATTTTTCCCAAAGAGTTATTTCCAATTAGCATATTAAAAAGAAAAACAAGACCTAGATATCTTCTTAGCTTGTCAAAATTACAAAGCTAAGTACAGGCAACAAGAGGATACAGACCAATTCTATTTAATTCCAAAAACTATTCATGTTCTCTCCTCTACTCCAGGCTGTCTTAAGATGCACCTGCCACAGGCAAGAACTATCATCATCATTATGGGTAAAACCGACTAAGAATTTACTCTGCCTTAGGCAGTTCTAAATTTCTAACAGGCACTACCTTTTTTAAACCCTACCACAACCAAAATACAATAGTAGATTCATGTTACAGATGACATAAGGATATTTGTACCTTGTATCATAAGGACATTTGTACTAGATTGTTTGTCACAGCTCAATTTACAATCACCAAGATGTGGAAACAACTTAAATGCCCATTAACTCAGGAATGGATTAACAAATTGTGGTACATGCACACCATGGAATACTATCCAGCCATTAAAAAGAGGATGACTTCACGTCTTTTGTAATGTCCTAAATGGAATTGAAACATAGACATCTTAGCAAAGTATAACAAGAATGGAAAAGCAATCATCCAATATACTCAGTCCTAACATGAAGCCAGTGGATGATCTGATGTGTGCCCATAAAGAAGAAAATCTCGTTTCAATTCAAGTTGAGGAAAGGGGTAAGGAAGGAGGGAAAGGGATTGGGGTGCTCTCATTGAATGAACATGGGGCAAGGGGTGTTTAGCACACCTTTTGTTTGTGGTAAATAACCACAAGGGAGATTCTACCTAACAAAATCAAATATTTTAGCCTGGTTGTTTGTGCCCACACATGAAAGTGAAATAAATTTACTTCTCAAAAAGAGAGAGAGAGAGAGGAGAACAAGCTTATTTGGAGAAAAGCCAGAAGTTCTTTTCTACCCCATTAGCGTTGTTTATAAGAGTTTCTTCTTTTATTATTTGTCTTCTCAACCTCATACCTACTAAAATTTTGGTCATATCATTCTTTGTTAAGGGGGCTAAGAGGGAGTGATGGACTTTCCTGGGCGTTTTAGGCTGTTTAAAGGCACCCCTGGCCTGTACCCACTAGATGCCAATAGCAACAAACTCTTTCCTCCACTTGTGCTGATCAAAAATGTCTGTAGACATTGTGAAATGGCCCACTATGGGGCAAAGCCCTCTACCCTTTTCAAATCTCTTGCTCTCTACCAAAAACTAAGTCTCTTCTTTGCATATGGTCCCTTTGTGAGATCCAATTTATTCTGAAAAGGGCATCTGGGAAGACTCTTCAAGTTGAGATCATATTTAACTTACCTATGTATTTCCAGTTGGGTCCAGCCCAGTATTTGGCATTACTAGCTACCCAGTAAGCATTGGTTGAATTTTAAATACTGGATTGAGTTAATTACACACATGTATCAGAATAAAATGAGGTCATGTTGATAGGAAGCTGGCAAGAGCAACAGTCTTCTAGACCAAAGGTCAGATTCAACATATCAACTTCTTAATGTTAATACACTGAGGTCTTAACAGCAAAGGCAAAAATGATTTCTATTTGCAGTACAGGACAAACTTGTTAAGTAGCTTTGGATACCTGTGAGTGTGATTTTCTCATCTCAGAATTTTGGGAGATGAACTCATAATTTTATTCCTAAACCATTATGCCACTTCCCATGACTAGGTGTAGGAAAGCAGCTGTCCAGGAGAACAGCTGTCAGTCCGTCCAGACAAAGTAGCAGAGAGGAGGAGGGAGGGAAGCTGGTTTGACTATTTGCCACAGTGTGCATTACTATGGGCAGCCCTGAGCTCAGAGCTGCTAGAGCATTGTAGTCTTATAAACCAAAACCATTTTTTTAATCAACCATTTACCCATTCTGCTACCTGGTTATACAGGAATAAACTGCTAGGAGATGACCAACACACACACTACAATATGATTACACTTTACAACTGTGAACACTGTTCTTCCCTGTTCTTGGAGTGGTTGGCTGAATATTGAAGAATTCAGTCAAATATTCCCTCCACTCCCACTCAAGAATTTTATGATACATTTGATTCAGAACATGACTGAGTATATGATCAAGAGGCAGAAGGAAGAAGGAGAAAGGCATCAATTTGTTATCGTGAGTCACAGTCGATGTGAGCTCTGCTCTTTTTCAGTAGTTAAAAATTGGAACTGAGTATTTTTTTGGTAAGAAGACAGGATGGAACATTTGCTGCTTTGGAAAGGCAATGTAGCACCATCACACTTATGACATGGCAGAATTCAGTATGGGAATTTTGTTTATTGACTATGAAAATCAGTGTGTGAAGAAATTTGTGGTAGAATAATAACAGGAAGCATCTCTGTCTCTGGAAAGATCTGCCCAACTTTGAAGAAATTTACATACATTGTAATCAGCCCATGCAAAATGTCCCCTCCTTACAAAGTTAGTCATTACAGGATTTGACCAATTTTAAAAGAGCTTGGGGGAAAGTGGAACTGGAACCAAACAGTTGAAAAAGTGATTAAGACAGGAAAGACTAAAAGAGTCTTTGTGGGCTCGGCGCCTGTGGCTTAATCGGCTAAGGCTCCGGCCACGTACACCTAAGGCGGCGGGTTTGAATCCCCAGCCCGGGCCTGCCAAACAACAATGATGGCTGCAACCAAAAAATGGCCGGACGTTGTGGCGGGCGCCTGTGGTCCCAGCTACTTGGGAGGCTGAGGCAGGAGACTCGCTTGAGCCCAGGAGTTGGAGGTTGCTGTGAGCTGTGATGCCATGGCACTCTACCTAGGGGGGTAGCTTGAGGCTCTGTCTCAAAATAAAAAAAAAACTTGCTAAGGTCTCTCTCTTTTGTCCCAGCTAGAGTGCAGTGCCATCATCGTAACTCACTATAGCCTCTAACTCCTGGGCTCAAGTGATCTTGTCACCTCATTGGTTTAGAGATGGGGTCTGACTATGTTGCCCAGTCTGGTCTCAAACTCCTAGACTCAAGCGATCCTTCTGCCTTGACCTCCCAGAGTGCTAGACTGGTCATAATTTTTTAATTTTTTTAATCCTTATTCTTTATTTCTGTTTGTCCTTTTTTTTTTTGAGAGTCTCACTCTGGCACCCTGACTTGAGAGCTGTGGCATTATAGCTCACAGCAACCTCAAGTTCTTGGTCTCAAGTGATCCTCTTGATCATTTTTTCTATTTTTAGTAGAGACAGGGTCTTGCTATTGCTCAGGCTGGTCTTGAACTCCTGAAGTGATCCACCTGCCTTGGCCTCCCAGAGTGCCAGGATTACAGGTGTGAGTTACCATGCCCGGCCTTCTGTTGCTTTCTAAATGTGCTCTGGCAGTGGCTAATGTCTCCCATAGGTAAGATTGGGCTACTAGAAACCCCACTTCCACCCCTCCATTCCCATCAACCTTTTTTTCTTTTTCTTTTCTTTCTTTCTTTCTTTTTTTTTTTTTTGCAGTTTTGGTTGGGGCTGGGCTTGAACCCACCACTTCTGGCATATGGGGCCTGTGCCCTACTCCTTTGAGCCACAGGCGCCGCCCAACCATCAACCTTATTTTCCAGCAGTTTATTCTTGGCAAGGTTTGTACTGGACTCTATAGGTAGAATGACCGGGTTGTGTACAAGTGAGCTCAGGCTTCAGCTTACCGGGTGGGCTGTCTCCTGACTCCTAAGGAACTGGGAAAAGGGAGGGAGTAGGTGGCCCTTTTCTGACTGCTGTGTAGGGAACTTCTGAAAGCTGGAGGTGTGGCAAGTGTTGGGTCTCACTGTTGCTGAGCAAGATGGACGTTTCCCTTCAACACTCAGGATTCTTCCAACTGCTACATTTATGAAACCTTTTTTGTTTTATTCATCAATTGCAGTGTATTTATTTCCATATCATTTTGTCCTCTAAATCAGGGGCCCCCAAACTGCAGCCCCAATCCCTTCCCGCCTCCTATTTTTATAAATAAAGATTTACCTGGAACACAGCTGTGGCCCTTTGTTTATGTTATCTGTGATTACTTTCATGCTGCAGTGACAGCCTTGGGCAGGGGCTGTATGCCTAGCAAAGCCGAACGTGTTTACTGTCTGGCTGTACAGGGTGGAATGTCACTGTCCCCATGTCCCCAGCCACCTGGTGGCACAGTGTCTGGCACACATTTGCATATTTAAAGTAGATAGCCTGCCTTATGTTCTTTCTTATGAGGCACGGGTAGAGAAGAACAGACACCTACTCATTAATAGTGTACTTGGATTTCGTCATGATGGTTCTCGACTTTTTTGATGGAGACTTGTCTATTGACCACGTCTTTCTTGGCCCATATAGTTATTCCCTGAAGTATTTGTCCAGCCTGCTATCGGTTTCCCCGATAGATCATGATTTTGGTGTGTTTTGTCTAGCAGTGGCATCTCCCTATGACTTCCTTGCAAAGACATCTACCTTCCTTCATTCCTATTCCCAGGCTGGGGGCTTCTGCTTGTGCCCCACACCCAGCTGTGACATTTAGCTGAACTCACTGTATGTCTCCCAAGTGGCTGTGCTCTGCAGGGCAGGCTCTGGTTGTGGCACACGTGGGTCTTTGTCAGTGGGGAACACCGCCAGGTGTCCCGAAGGTGAGACTCCTTAAGAAAGCAGAATATGGCTTGGTGCCTGTGGCTCAAGTGGCTAAGGCACCAGCCATGTACACCTAAGGTGGTGGATTCAAATCCAGCCCGGGCCGGCCAAACAACAATGACGGCTGCGACCAAAAAATAGCTGGGCACTGTGGCATGTGCCTGTGATCCCAGCTACTTGGGAGGCTGAGGCAGGAGATTCACTTGGACCCAGGAGTTGGAGGTTGCTGTGAGCTGTGATGCCATAGCACTCTACCCAGGGGGATAGTTTGAGGCTCTGTCTCAAAAAAAGAAAGCAGAATATTGGGGCGGTGCCTGTGGCTCAGTGGGTAGGGTTCCAGCCCCATATGCCGAGGGTGGCAGGTTCAAACCCAGCCCCGGCCAAACTGCAGCAACAAAAAAAATAGCTGGGCGTTGTGGCAGGCACCTGTGGTCCCAGCTACTCTGGAGGCTGAGGCAAGAGAATAGCCCAAGCCCAGGAGTTGGGGGTTGCTGTGAGCTGTTACACCACAGCACTCTACTAAGAGCCTCTGCTGATAAAGTGAGGCTCTGTCTCTACCCAAAAAAAAAAAGGCAGAATATTTTGACCCACCATTACTAGAATCAAGGGGCCTGTGAGAAGACTGGACCTGCTTTCGATGCAAATCTGGCTGTTGGAGGCAAGGTTTATTAAGTACAGTGCTTGTCGTTGACGTTCACTAACAGCATCTGTGCAGTCCAGGAAATAGCTGTTGAGCCTGGCTGACTCATCAAAGCCGATTGTGTCTTCCTTTCTGCTGTGGCCCTCCCACAGGTGAAGCAGACACAGCAGAGGACCCTGGAGTTTGGGGTCATCCTGGCCATTTAGTCTGTGGCCTGGTGTTCTCCGGCCTGGACTCTAAGCCTGGCCTCCAGCATTTGGCAGCTTTGTGCCTTTGGGCAAGTTACTTCTCTGTCCTTAATGCCCTTTTCTGTCACAGAGGCTGTAGCAGTAGTATCTTCCAGAAAGGGTTGTTGGGAGGAGCCAGGGCAGGTGAGCACATAGCAGGCCCCCAGGAGTGCTGGCCACCATTGTGATTAGCCCTGAATGTGCAGCTGTAATGGTTCCAGCCCGAGTCACCTGGTCAGGCAGCTGACACTGGCGGCTCCCCAAGTGTGGAGTGAAATTAATCCTATTACCCAGAAATGGTTTTTATAAATGAGAGAAGAGGGAGAGTTTCCCTCTAGTGGACAGATTGCCCAAGTCTCAGGAACCTGTTTGACAGGTGGGCAGGTGCTGTCTGGAGAGGCGGAGCTTAGGTATTTTGTTGCCTTTGTTGCATGTTTTTCTGATATTTTTTTCCCAGCAAAGTCTCACTGCACTTAAGATTTTTGTGCCAAAATACAAAGAACTGTATTTATTTTTTGATGCCCTTTTTTCATCTAATAGCAGTATTTTCTTTTAGTCTACACTTGTGAAATATGCAGCACTGAGGTTCTAAATTAGGTTTTGTTTGGGAATAAAAGGAATTCTGTTTCTTGCAAAGAGAGAGAAGGCAACAGGAGAGGCTCAGCCCTGGGGTGAGTCAGGCTCATCTGAGGACCTGGGGCATCTTGTAAGTTCTTGTCCCTCAGATCCAGGAGTGAGTCAGAGTCTGTGAACATGCCCGTGACCCACAGGAAGCGTGTTCTCTCAACCTCACACAGTGTCCTGATTCGCACCCAGATGCTCGCCTATGCCACCTTCTTTCTGGGAGGGGATGTTGATGGATGGAAACTTGGCAGATACTTGGAAACTGATTCAGGCCCTAGTGGCAGTGCTCCTGGCCTGATGTTTGTGAAAACCGGCTGGCAAGCAGAGCAGCCAGATGGGTGTGGGCTGGGCCCCAGATATGACTCTGCTTCCGTGGAGATACGTACAATTGGAGGAAATCCTAATGATTAGGTTTTGTTTTGGAGTTTTGTCCTGTGTCCTTCACTTAATGAAGGAACTCCTGAATGCTCTAAGGCAGGTATCTGTAAACTTACTTGGTAAAAAGCTATGTAGTAAATACCTTAGCTTCTGTGGGCCACATATGGCCTCATTTTCTTTAGCCTGACTGTATTTTGCTGGCTGCTGCTTTAAGGGGCAGTCTTCACCGTGGAGAGTTTGAATACCCAAGTATTAGGCCTCCACTGAGCAGTGGTGACTCAGTTGACTTCTAGTACCCCAAGTTTTATAGGAATATAGAATACAATTCTAGGTGTGTGGTAACCAGAGATGGCTGATTTGACAATAAATCATTTGTAATTGTGTGGCTGTGGGTTATCATGATGGGCTTGGTTTTAGAACCAGCTGCTGCTTGCCTAGGACCCTTTTTTAGCAGATAGGGAAACTCAGGTCTAGAGAGGCAGTAATGTGCCACTAAAATATGAACTTTAGTTAAAAAGGGGGTACACATAAAAAAATTGTTATGTGCAGGATTAGTCGAGGTCTTAGTCCATAAGGGGTAGAAAACACTTCAGCTGGAACATAGCAGGTGCCTAATTAGTATTTGTTGAATGGCTAGATTTACTGGGAGGATGTAGTTGAAGTAGTGTCTCTTAGACACAATCTGAATTCCTAGGAGGGTGGCTCATGTTTGAGCAAAGTCTCTTTTCCTCCCTCCCACCCTCCCTTCCCTTCTTCATGATGGAGGGGGTTGGGAACAGAACCTTCTCAGAGAGGTGTGCTAAGCACCAGGTAGATGCTGTCCGCTGGTGTCCACTCTAAGCTTGGTCAGTGCTGAGTAAAAGGAAGATCTGTTCATGTCAGTGACCTAGCAGAATCGAGGACTAACACCTTGTCAGAAGACTTTTAAGCAATGTCTATAGAGACAAACTTATTTCTGGTCAAGTTTTAGAATTAAATGACATCTGAATTAAGAAATTAAGAGGTCAGGTATGGCGGCTCATGTCTGTGACCCAGCGTTTCAGGAGATCTAGGATTGGTGGATAGATCAATTGAACCTGGGAATTTGAGACCAATCTGGGCAGTGCAGTGAGCCCTCATCTCTAACCAATAAAGAAAAAAATTAACTGGGTGTGTTGGCAAGTACCTGTAGTGCGTGCAGTGGGTGGCTTCTGTCCCCTGGAGGCAGGATGTAAGGCTGGGATTCTGTCCGGCATGTCCTGTGCTGTACCCGAGGCCCAGCTTCGCCTCGTAGTGGCCAGTAAGAATGGGTCTGTAGGCTTGGTGCTTGTGGTTCAAGCGGCTAAAGCGCCAACCACATACACCTGAGCTGGCAGGTTCAAATCCATCCCAGGCCTGCCAAACAACAATGGCCAAAAAATAGCCAGGGATTGTGGCGGGTTCCTGTAGTCCCAGCTACTTCGGAGGCAGAAGCAGGAGAATCACTTGAGCCCAGGAGTTGGAGGTTGCTGTGAGCTATGATGTCACAGCACTCTACCCAGGGCGACAGCTTGAGGTTCTGTCTCAAAAAAGGGGGGGAGGTGATAGATGGGTGTATTTGTTCTCTATTGCTTAAGTAACAAATCACCATACATTTAGTGATTTTAAACTACACAAATTTATTCTCTTACAGTTTTGGAGGTCAGAGGGCTCTGGAGGCTTTAGAAGAGAAACTATTCTCTTGCCTTTTATAGCTTCCAAAGGCCACCTGTACTCCCAGGCTCTTGTGGTCCTCTCCTCTGTCTGCAGAGAGCAATAGTCCAACCTCTGGGATATTCTCGTTGTTGCACCTCTGTCTTTGATCTTCCCACTTCCCTCTTATAAGGATCTTTGTGATCCCATTGGATTTAGTTGGATAATCCAGGATGGATAATCTTCTCCTTCCAAGATTCCTTTTTTTTTTTGAGACAGAGCTTTAAGCTGTCCCCCTGGGTAGAGTGCTGTAGCATCACAGCTCACAGCAACCTCCAACTCCTGGGCTGAAGCGAGTCTCCTGCCTCAGCCTCCCAAGTAGCTGGAACCACAGGTGCCTGCCACAACGCCTGGCTATTTTTTGTTGTAGCTGTTGTTGTTTTGGTGGGCCCGGGCTGGATTCGAACCCGTCATCTTAGGTATATGTGGCTGGCGCCTTAGCCACTTGAGGCACAGGCGCCGAGCCCCTTCCAAGATTCTTAACTACATCTGCACAATCCCTTGTGCCCTGTAGAAGTAACACTTGCATGTCTGAGAATGAGGACATAGCATCTAGACTCAAAGACTGTCTCACACTTTTTTTTTTTCAGACAGTCTCAGACTAGAGTGCTGTGATATCATAGCTCACAGCAACTTCAAACTCTTGGGCTCAAGTCATCCTCCTGCCTCAGCCTCCTGAGTAGCTGCGACTATAGGCACTAGTCACAATGCCTGACTAGTTTTTCTATTTTCAGTAGAGACAGGGGTCTCCTTTTGCTTAGGCTGGTCTTGAACTCCTGAGCTTAAAGGATCCTCCAGCCTCAGCCTCCCAGAGTGCTGGGATTACAGGTGTGAGGCATCCCGCACAATTTGTCTGACACTGTCTGCAGATCACCCACTTAGCTGATCACAAGGAGTTTGTAAAGACAGTTAACTAGGCAGTCTTAAGTACACCCGCATAGTCCCTGGAGTAGTGTTCAACCAGGATCTATAAGGCGCAGCTCTGTCCTGCCATGGCGTTTCTTTTTAGACACGGGTCACCAAATTGTCCTCCTGTGGCTTTGTGGGCTGTGTACTCCTGTTGCATAGCTTTTGTTTGCTTTTTCTTTTTCTTTTTCTTTTTTTTTTGAGACGGAGCCTCAAGCTATCCCCCTGGGTAGAGTGCCATGGCATCACAGCTCATAGCAACCTCCAACTCCTGGGCTCAAGCGAGTCTCCTGCCTCCTCCTCCCAAGTAGCTGGGACCACAGGCGCCCGCC